>JAPVRG010230839.1:0-10981 GCA_029783565.1 Rhagoletis cerasi | reverse complement strand
CAGGAGTTTTAATGAGGATCAGGTAATACTGGAAAATGCCTTCGCTCCACGAGGATGAAATATTCTTTTTTAGGATGCTTATCAGAGTGTTCGTTGCTTTAAAATATAACCTTAAATACGTCCTGGCACTTTTTCAGCCTGGAACACAGGGGACTCATCTGCCTATTGTAATTTAAAGACGATGCCAGGTTCATACTCACCAGTACCAGTACTATCATCCATCAGTTATTCCTCGGTACTTAATGAGCAAATCCGGAACAAAGTTATGGGGACCCACTTACCCATAATAGTCTGAAAATCTTCTGCCAATACAGAGTTTTTTGATCATGCAGTCAAAAAAACCGCATTTTTCCAATCCTGCGATCATTGCCACAATACGTACCTATAAGAAAGCTTATTTTATATAAGTTATCGTCAAAAATTAAACTTCAAATTTTCTTGAGATTGAATTAGAATATCAGTTAGTAATCGCCCTGCGAGAGACTTCAAAACCACTGCTGAACAATTTCTTATTGACTTGGTAACCCAGAGACTTGCAAACTTATTTTGTGTTGTGGTGGCCACATTCACCCCGAGTTGGTTTCCCGTATCCGACTAAGCAGTATTCTGTTAAATAATATAATCTTTTTGGTTTTAGTAAGAGTTGATTTCAGATAGAAATTCTTACTAAGTCTTTGGTCAAGCGTGATTCCCAGATCCTGGATTAGTTCGTCAGAGAATTCAAGCTCTGCCTCTCCAAAATTGACCGATCCAAGGTTGGCTTTACAAATGGTATAAGAACATCCCAGTGTAGGTTGGTATGGAACCCTTTCTGGCAGACCAATTAGCCACCACATGAATAAGATTTTCCCAACTCTCATAACTACATTCTTCTGATCACGACGCTGAGTAGTTTCCCCTAAGCAGAGTTAGAGATTATGTATTGTGTAATGTATTTCCTTCGCCCTTAGTCATCGAAACCATGGAGATTATCACTATGCTCCAGCAAGGCCACAGTCCGAATTTAGCTCGGCTTAGCTTTGCAAAAGGACCAAAGGCATTGATGTTGACGGTGTGTTTCCTTTGGGTTAAGCCCTTGGACGTGGAAGGTTTCTTGTCACCCAAAAAAGTTTTAGTATCGCCTTTCCTCTGTTTGTTGGTAATTGCTGCCTTTCTAACTCGCTTGTCGATTGCTTCTCCTCAATGCTGCAGCGTTTTTCGCTGCTTCGAATCTTTTTCAACCAAACTGCTTTCGACTTGATTTGGTTAATTCTCTCGTGAAGACTAACTGTTTGCTTTCCAGATCTAGAGACTTAACCTCTACTCACAATCACTGCATAATCCATATCAAAGCTCTGAGTTCTTGTTGACCACTATGCGCCTGAAGTCTCTGACGCACCCATCTCACTTCATTTTCACTTTCTTTCTTCTTCTTCTTGTTATTTGTGTTCATCTTGCTCATACGCCTATTCGCCTAATGGAACGATCCTAGTAGTTGAAGTATTAAGGCTCAATGCTGTGGTGGGACCAGCGTCACTCATGAAACGATCCCGTATCAGACATTCGATGATCTAAACCTGCCGACTGTAAGTGCTTCAATAATCACATTTTGTATAGCAGAGTTGGGTTCTCCGAATTTCCATACTTAGGGGATAAGCCGTTTGCTGCCTGTGTTGAAATCAATTCAATTCAATTTTATTACTGCTTAAAAGAGCCTAGGGCTCTTGGAGCAGGAGGGCTCCTAAGATATTTTTCTACGTTTACATTCGAAATTACATTTTAAAGTATTTTATGGATTAAATAAATTACTCATTAATTATAAATGATCTTAGTTTTAAGCTATTAGCTATATAATAATAAAGTATTTTAATAAAGCGGTTATCGGTGAGGTAACATAATAACTTTGATGATGTACCATTTACAATCAGGTGATTTAAGTAATGCTCACGGTAAGCCGAATATATGGGACATTCAAACAGGAAATGTTGCAAAGACTGTGTTGATAGCGCTACCGCTCCAGAACGGGAATAATAGGAAATTTCCACGGCATCCAAATTGCGCAATTTTCAAATATTCTCAACTTCGGCTTAACTTGCGAAATTAAAAATGAGATGGTCATGTAAACAGACTATAAGGCATAATTAGCTAGCTTCCCGAAGCAGGTGTTCATTTTCATAGAGGACGTATGTTGGGGATGTCGCGCATTAAGTCTGAATGGATGCGAGTTTTTCAAAACCGTGTTTTTACCAGTAAAGCGACAAATGACAATCTCTATTAAAATACTTAGTGGTATTTTTTTAAACCTATTTCAGATTTTTCAATCGTTAAAATTTGATTTCTATTTTTCCGTTTAAATTTAATCGTTATTTTATCATTTAAATTTTTTCGATAAAATTTAATCATTTTTTATTTTAATTTTTTCGATCGAAAAATAATCGTTATTCTTGATTTAAATTTTTTAGATCATATTATAACCGTTATTTTCAGATTTTAGATTTTAGGTCATAAAAATGATAAAAAAAAACTAAAATCCACAATAACCATTATTTTTTGATCGAGAAAAAATCGCATAATAACAATTAAATTTTACCGAAAAAATACAAGTCCAAATTTAACGATTATTATTGATCGAAAAAAGAAAAATCCAATTTTTACGATTATTATTGATCGAAAAATAAAAATCACAAACTAACAATTAAATTTGACCGCAAAAATAAAAATCCAAATTTAACGATTTTGTTGATCGAAAAAACAAAATCACAAAATAGCAATTAAAACTGACCGCAAAAATAAAAATTCAAATTTAACGATTATTATTTATCGAAAAAATTAAAATAAAAAAAACGATTTTGAAATGATCTTAAAATAAAAATCTTAGTTTTAAAGGTTATTTTATTTATTATTGATCGAAAAAATGAAAATCTAAATTTAACGATTATTATTCATCAAAAATATAAAAATCACAAAATAACAATTAAATTTGACCGCGAAAATTAAAATTCAAATTAAACGATTATTATTCATCGAAAAAATAAAAATCACAAAATAACAATTAAATTTGACCGTAAAAATAAAAATCCAAATTTAACGATTATTATTGATTGAAAAAAAAAATCCAAATTAAACGATTATTATTCATCAAAAAATAAAAATCACAAAATAACAATTAAAATTTGGTTGCAACAATAAAAATCCAAATTTAACGATTATTATTGATTGAAAAAATAAAAATCACAAAATAACAATTAAATTTGACAGCAAAAATAAAAATTCAAATTTATTATTGATCGAAAAAATAAAAATCCAAATTTAAGGACTAGTATGATTGAAAAAATAAAAATCACAAAAAAACGATTAAATTTTACCGCAAAAATAAAAAATAAAATTTAACGATTATTATTTATCGAAAAAATTAAAATCAAAAATAACGATTTTGAAATGATATAAAAATAAAAAACTTAATATTTAACGGTTATTTTCTTCCTCTGGATTTTTCCGCATATAAGTTGTCCTTGGCTCGTTATTTGCAGAGAAATTTCTTTTATCAATTAACTGAATTCTAAGTAAAATGCATTAGACTATCTGTTGCCTCAAATGCTGCAGTGGTAGGTGACAGTAAAGCATATACAATTTTTTTTCTGCTGTAAGTAAAGCACACAAAATGCTGAGATGAAGAAGCCATTTTATTAAGGTCCTAACCATCAGAAAAAAGTGATGCCAGGTGGAATGCAGTACCAGAACTGTCAATGCAAGAAGCTGTGCACCTTGTTTTTCGGACTGTGTAGAGTAGAGGTTACTGGGGAGCAATTGGGTTATTTTGAACAGGACAATTGCTTAGCTTAAAAAGGAGATTGGCTAGTTTGATGCTATGTGACCCCTTCTCAAATCTCGTTTTCTCTTTAACTAAATTTACTAAGCTTTTTTCATGCGTGATTTTTTCTTTACCCCTCTCCCGCTTTTAATTTTTAACCCAATGAAACACGTAAAACTAGTACTACAATTATTTAGCTAAATCTCTGTTTCACCATTTTGACTCACAGAAGTATACCGAACACTTTATATTCATTAATGCAACAAGCTTTGAGGGATTAAAAACTCTACTCGCAGGCATAAACGGTATGAATCACAAAACTTTTGTAACAAACAATTTATTCATGCTGCATAGCACCAGCAACAATAAAAAAAATGCGTTGACAAAAGGGCAGACATTCAACAAAATAATCTCTACACCTTTGAGTTCAGTGTCAGTAACACGACGAACTTGTCCACCCATACATACATATGTAGGTGTTTGGTTTCTGTTTATGTTTTTCTTGTTTTTGCTGTTTTTGCTGTTTTTGCTTTTGAATCAATGTAACAAGCTTGAAAGGATTATGGCACGTAAATAATTTGCATTGTACCGCTGTCAGTGTCAATGGCCAACTAGTAGCTGGATATTTGCGTGTGCGTTGCATGCGTGGGTGTGCGAGAATTTCGGGGAGCTTTACCTATACATACAGCGGATGGCTGTTTTTTGATTTCGTTTTTGCTTTGGTCTGCTAAATGCCCCGCTTCACAAACGATTAATTACGCTCTCATTCATTATTAAAATTAATTATTTGATATTAATCGTATCAAGCAAAGCAGCAAAAATAAAAAACAAATACCACAACTACCCTTTTAACATTCCGCACTCAAAGTTCTCTGGTTTAACAGATACAAATGCCATTTTCACAAAGTTTTTCGTGACAAATTGTTCAAATTATGCATTGAGTTGTTTGCGGATATCACAAAAGGTATACGGACGAATATTAAGCGCTGCGAACGCACAAAAACAGTAAGCAAAATTGTTGCAGCAAACCGCAGCAATTGAAGCTAAAAACAGAATTATGAATCGCTCGATTAAAACATGAAAATTAAATGTATGTATGTACGAGCAAAAAAAAGTGAAAAGGTCTTGATGTTTAAAATCACGTATTTTAGAACGCTTTTCTAGACTACTGATTGCGGAAACTTGAAGGAAAGAAGGAAAAGCTCTGCTAACTATACAAGGAATAAAAAAATTGTCTCAAATTATGCGGCTTCGAAAATTAACTACATTTGTGGAATAAAAGATAGAGGGAAAGCCAGTGTTCTGAGCTTAGTGTCATCGCTGCGTAACTCGCTCGGACAACTCACTCTCAATATCCATCGAGGCGGCAAGAGAGAAAGAGAGAGTCAAAGGACAGCAGAGATCGACACTTCTGTAGCAACCAAAGTTTCACATTTCTTCGTGAAGATTTTTCAATTGATTATCACCGCTTTTCCCCTTCAAAATTATTGGATAAACATTAAAGAGAACTGCAAAAGTCTTCATTGAATTATTTACCTCCTCTTTTCCGAAATTACTTCGCACTTTGAGAAAAAAAAGAGAATCTCGTGTATCGTATCAGTTGAATTCGATGGATTAAAATCCGGCGAACACACATACATATTTATACACTCACTCGCTTGTGACACATATAACAAAAATAATAACATTTTGCCACACAACAAAAACAACAAAAATTGCGAGTTTTTTTTTTGCCGCAGAACTTTTATGAAAAATACGCTGCCATAAGTGGCACGACAGCGCCACCAAATTCCGCGTCCGCATTGTTTCGATGTGGCTGGCGCGCGGGAATGTGAATACTCCTCCGCTGCTCCAGCTACTTTGCCATCAGAATATTTTCTGACCTTATCTAGATTATTGTCCAACTATGTATAATTTGATATCATTAATCAATTGTGCGCAAATTCTTTGTTGTGTGGCAAATATCGGGCAGCAGTGGCAGGAGATGCGAGGCTCATTCAAATTACGGAGGTCGGACCTCAGAGGGCCCTGCAAGCCAGTTAACGTGATTCGATTGCGGAATATAATAAATTGCATTGACGTTGCAAGTTGATAATTATTTGTGGCATTGTGTTATCTGACGAGAAAATGCCAACAATCAATTGGTGGATAATTATTTATGTATATGCAGGATAACAGCAGAGAAACAAACAAAAAGAACGAAAGCAATAAAATAAAAATATTTACTGGCTCATAAGTATGTATATTGACTAGATAACATCAGCGAGGCGAATAACCTGCTTGGCTGCATGAAGAACGTTGACATTGTTGCTGGTTAAATGCTAAATAAATGAAAAATAAATCTTCTTGGTTTTGATTTTTGCCTGCATTTGAACTTTTGAACTTTTTTGAAAAAACATGTCAAATATTACAAGTGTGGGAATATTGGACCCACGCAACACATGCGGGCAAATGTTGAAAATAAAAAAACCGTCCAATTCTTTGCACTCAAGCAGCTTACAGTTCATTGCATTGCGCAACTCTTTAGGGAGCATTTTCTGGTGTGCGTAGATTTCTTAGAAACTCCCAAAATAATTTAAAATTAATCACCAAATCACCAAGTAGACACAGCACAGGTCATAAATTATAATTTAGTTTGTAGCAATTTGTTGCTGAACCAGAGCGCAAAGGCGACTAAATAGACGACAGATGTCTCGCCAACCAAGCAAACAAACAAAAGAATTCAGCAGGCCAATGGAGCAGCCAATTGAGTTAACAAACTATTTTAGAAATTTTTAAGCGCTGCAGCAGCCTGCAGCTATTAAAAGTAAACGCTTTGCTTGTCGCACTTGTCCCCAAGCGCATTCCGCGACAGCACTGCCTACTAAGGGAGCTGGATTGTCTCTCACTGTAGTTGATCAGCTACTCGCGATCGTTGCGCTCACTTTTCACTCTCGTGCAACGCCAGGCGCTTTCAAGCAATTTTTCATTGTCTCTCCAAGCCTCCCTTGCCTACGCAATTTTAGGTAATCCCCAGCAGCAGTCAACGCATTCCACGCTGATTCCTTAATCATTCGTGTTCACTATGCTCCTTTGCCGTAGTCTGAAAATCCACTAGTTCTTCGTGTAGTCTGGTAATTTTGTCACCCTTGTTTACGCCTGTCTGTGCGGCGAAGATCGATGCTTGCGTTGAAAATTTAATTATATGCAATAAATAATAGTTTTTGAAATTCTTTTTTACGAGGAGGCCAGATTTTTTAAATTTTTCTTTACGCTGTGACAAGTGGAATTTCTCACACATTACTTGTGCAAGAGAAACGATCAGTTGGCATATGTAATAGATCAAGTTGTCTCGTAAAAATAGAAATATAAAAAATGTTGATTAAATCCATCCTTACTGATATCCAAGGTTTTAAAATGATTTTTTAGCCGCCACGTTGGTGGAAGGCATCTCTTGATGCCGCTATGTCACATTCGAACATCTTTTTCTCCTGTACCCGTTAAAAACTATTTCATCAGCCATTAATGGAACCGGAAAAATCGCTGTAGATATTTGCTCTCTTGTGAGCTCAAAGCATTAGCTGAAAAACACTTCTTGAATCCGGAAATCTTAAAAAATTTTCGGTTTGAAGCTCGTTCGTAAAACTTCTAGTCATATCTGAAACGCGGGTAAGAATAGATACTCCGAAGTTGCTATCAATTACAATGTTTTTCCGCTCTTCCTTTGAAGGGATTATTTGCCAAAAAAAGGTTCGTAGTTGATGTTATTTGCTTAGGACCCAAACTTTGGGCGTCTTCTAACCGAACAGAGATCTGTGGTAACCGGCAAAGTTTAAATAAATATCTCCGTAGGCCGCTCGTTGTGCATTAAGTGGTTCGTAGGGAAATTTTCTTCACTGAGTTTCTTCTATACAATCTCATATCACGTTTATCTTAGTAAAGCATTTAATTAATTTACTTGATACGTACATACATACATATGTCTGTACTAGATATACATATACCTATGAGTTCACTAGACGGGATATAAAATACAGCTGATCGACTATTTTACAAAACAAATAAAAATAAAAGCGAAAGTTTACTTTTAAATACTACACAGAAAGTACGTTCAAAGTAAACGTTGAAAGCTATTTATCACTTTCAAAAGTTAAATAAGGACGATAACCAACGACAAGCAACTTCAATACAAACTGCCCTAAATCTCTGCGCCAAAGAAACTCTGCTCCAGTTTATAAATATTTCCACTAACCTACCTAATAGATATATAGTTAGAAAATTGTGAGACTACGCTGCCAATACAATCAACAGCGAAACAACAGCAGGCGGCAGGTAAGCCACCCAAACCAAACCCAAGCCAAGTGCAGTAAGACGCACTAGAGACCTGTAATCCTGATTCGAGTTCCTCTACACCGGCAGCAACAGCAGCGGCAGTAGAGGATATAAATACATACATAAATAAGAACAGACGGAGTTTTAATAGTGATGGAGCGACAAGCTGGCACACAAAGGACTTAAGGACGATGCATAAAAGCACACACACGCACACAAACGCGCAAACAAGTATTTAGAAATAGCCCTGCAAAAAATTGTGCGACGTATCTCTAAAGAGAGTATTCCGGGATTAGTCTCAATCGGTTATAATTGTTCATTAATTGGTCGCAACTAGTCTCACGCGGGTATTATTGGATACCAATTAGTCTCGAATCATCCCTTACAGGTATAATTGGAGATCAATTACACGGCAATTCTGGCTAAGATAGTTGAAAGTATTTTGTAAGACAATTGAAACGCCGTGCGAAAGATAGTTCGAAAGACTTTGGTTATTCTAGTACAAAAGTCTTAGAAAAAGCTTTTTCATTCACCACTCGTGGTGAAATTCTCGTTTGACAGAAAGCACTTGAGCATGTTCCTGCTTCAATAGTGGCAATGGCCGAGTGAAGAAAGCACTGGCGTGGCATTCTAAAGATCCGTGGTTTGAGTCATCGTGCATTCGTTTTTAATGTAATTATCTTTAATTTCCAGATATAATTGTTTTAAAAATATTTTTTTTTGTAATTTCATTTAATTCTTAGAAACTAATTTTTATTTTTAATTTTAATATAATTTTATTTTTTCAATTTATTTTTATTTTAATTTTTAGATTTTATTACTTTAAAAAGAAAAATACATATTTTGTTTTAATTTAATTTCAATTTTAGAAACTTGTTTTTCTTTTTTAGTTTAATTAAATAATTTCTTTTATTGCCTTCCTTTGAATATTTAGATTTTTTTTAAGAAATTTTTTTTATTTTATCCTATAATTTTTTGGCCGTTTGTTTTAAACAATATTGTATATTTTTCGAGCTCAAGGCCACAGGAAAATCAAATACAATTTTTGATTTTGCATTCGTTTTTACTTGTCGATATTTCGACTTCAGTCTGAAGTCATCATCAGGAACATTTGGCTATGTTTGATCGAAAATTTTTTTTAAATTTTTTAATTTATTTAATTTTTTCTTTTTTAATTTAAGTTCCTTTTAATTTTAAGATTAAATTTAATTTTTAGAAACTTGTTTTAATAATGTGTCTTTTTTTAATTTAATTTTCTTTTAAATATTAGACAAACAGAATAACACTAAAGTTTCACGAAAAAAATTTAAGTAAAAATTAATTTTTTTACTTGAATTTAATATGGAAAATGACAGAAAAAAAATTATTTTTCACCTAAATTGATTTCCTGAAACCGATAGTAAGAGCTCCTCTCTAGCAGATCTTTCAAATAGTCTTTCGATAGACAGAAAATAGCTTGCAGCAGGAGCCGAAGATAACCATTATTTTCAAATATTCAATGAAAAAAATAAAAATCTTCCAAATATCGTAAAACAGTTTCGAGCATATATAAGTACATTTTTTTCACGTCCTGTAGAAATATGATACGATTTAAAAATTTCTGGGCGATATATATAAAAATTATAATTAATAATTGCATTTTTAATTTTTATCAATCGCTCAGAATATATTATCATTTATCGAGCTATATTTTTTTGATAAAAAAAAACTAATTTTTCGAGTGGAGGAAAACTCTGAAATAATGATTATTTCGTAAGTTTTTCAGTTTTATTTTTTTCCGTCAAAAATAATGAATATATTTTTAGTTTTATTTTTTGCTCGAAAATAAAACTCATTTCGTGAGCGTTATTTCATTTCTCAGAAATAATAATTAATTATTTAGTCTAATTTTTTTCTGGCAGATCGAAAAGTCAAAACGTTAAAACGCTTTTCTCAAAGCCATTAGTAGTAAATATTTTTTGCTATGCACTCGGCAACGTTCGCACTCAAAAATTACAACATATGTAAGTATTAAGTAAAAATACGGTTGATAAATATGTTGTAATTTTTGAGTGCACATGTTGGCGAGTGCATAGCAAAAATACCTTTGAGTTTTTCGATCTGCCAAAAAAAAAATTAAACTCAAATATTAATTTTTCTTTCTGAGAGATAAAATAATGCTCAAGAAATGAGTTTTATATTCGATCAAAAAAAAACTCAAAAGATAATCATTATCTTTGATGAAAGAAAATTAAAAATTATTAAAAATTAAAAAAAAATAACACTCAAAAAATGAGTTTTATTTTTGATAAAAAAAATGTAAATCGACATATAATTTTCATTTCTGAGCGATACAATAAAACTCAGAAATGTGTTATTATTATTGATCCCAAATTTTAAAATCTTGAAATAATGATTATATATCAAATGCGTAATGATTACGGTCCCTGGTTGCCAGAATAGCCAATTTCTTACGAAAGACTTTTGTCTTTCGAAAGACTGTGGTGAATTGAAAGACAGTTGCCAGAATTGCTCTGTTAGTCTCCGACTCATCTCTAACGGGTGCAATTAACGATTTAATGATATGTACGTCACTAAATTTTATATGCGGTGTTGGCATGTAGAGAGAGTTTTCGCTTGGCAAACCTGAGGTTCCCGGTTCGAATCTCAGCTTGGGCAATTTTTTATTTTTATTTTTTAAAAGCAACTACTCGCCCCCGGAGTCATCCCGGAATAGTCGCATTTTTTGCAGGGAGCGGCAAAAGCGAGTGTGTATGTGCTAAGGAATGTGCTGATGTATTCCTAGGAATTTTTGCGCTCTTTTAGGTTTTTGGTTGCTTTCTTTTAAAAACTTTTGCAGTGGAATGTGTGCCAGTAGGTGTGCTGGCATCCATGCTTACA
>JAPVRG010230832.1:6958-17527 GCA_029783565.1 Rhagoletis cerasi | reverse complement strand
GGTCACATAAATAGGTTTTTTTTTGCATTTTCCAGCCAAACGTTAAGGCTTATCATAAAAATAGTTCAGACAAAAGTGTAGTCTAACTTAACCGGGCTATCATGAATTATTTAGATCTTATTTTTATTAGAGACTCGCAACGTCCGTCTGGATGGCTCATTTTGAATGCGATATTTTTTCAATAGTTCGAGCGCTGAGAAATTTAATTGGCGCAGCAATGTTATAGTGAATGTAAAACTATAGGGAAGTCCACGTAATCTTTGACTTTTCACAAAAATAAAATTCAGTATGAAATTTTGAGGCACAAATTTTTAATCTTTTCAGGCAGCTTCTTAGATATTTTGAAGCAATAATGTATCTGCGTTGCTCGTTTTTTGTGATGCATCAAAAAAGTGTTCATCAAAATTTCAAACTTCTAAAAAAAAAATTCCGGAAATTTTTTATTTATTCAGGTTTGTAGCCCAATAAACTTTAGTATAAAAAAGTGTAAAGTGTTGAATTATTTGTATGTGTCTTTCTTCGTAGGCAATTTTTTATGCGTCTCTCTTCGCCGTCAGTTGTGTTTATGCGCTTTTTTCCTCATTTTTTATGCGTCTTTCTTCGTAGCTAAAACACTTCTACGTTTTTTTTCGTAAGCAGAAACGACATGTTATTTCATTACCTGAAGTTATTATTACTACGTTTATTCGTAGGCCAATTCACGAAATCATTTCATGAATTTGATTAGAAACTAAGTGCATAAACGCCCTTTCATGAATTCAGTTATACACGAAATTTGGCCATGAATTTCGGTGTCATTTCATGAAATGGTGAAGTGCAAGTCCGGCAATGCTAAGTTTCAGAAACAGCTGTTTACTACAATTTAAATTCAAAAGCATGTGGTGGCATAACCATGATTTGAAGCACTGGAAAAAATACGCGGATCTGCTCAAATATAAAATAAATTCAAATACATTAAAATCAATTTAAATATAGTATGGACCCATCACCTGTTACGAACGGCTTTGGCAAATTCAAGAAAAAGGCTAAAAAGTGATAACCCTACTGTTTAGTTTTTACCTATGCCCAAATTTAATGTTTTCAATTGAACAGCTGAGGTCGCTAGTACGCCCATAATGAGTGCGAAAATCCCAAATTATGGGCGAGATGGCAACACTGCAGCTATGTAGAAAAACGTTCAGCACAACATCCGCCTTAGTTCATAGTAGGAAGGGCCTCTCCGCACAGCAATCACCGGCTTAGAGAGAGAGGAGGTAGCGGTGAACGAAAACCAGAAAAAGTAGCTCTTGGCGAAAACACAAAGAGTCTATGCAAAATTTCAAGATTTGGGGCCAACAATTTCCATGTCATAAAATTATTCTTTTTCATAACAAATGATTTAATTTTTTTTTACATTGGCAAACTTTTGAGATTAATGTCTGGACACTTCTTACCCAATTAAGAAAGCGAAAAAACTAACAACCGAAATTTCAATTGTGCTGCCTAATTTATGAAGAAAATATCAGAGTGTAAATATCATATAAATGCCTTTATTATTTCTGGCAAAGGTTTTAACTTAACTCACAATTCTGTAAGTCTCATCAATTATTATTTGTTTATACTTTTTTATGTAGTTGTATTAAAAAAAATTAATTTATCCGAATTAGTCTACCCATTTTCGATTTGTGTACCTTAAAGTTAATTTAACATACATATGTATTTTTTAATACAACTCCAATAGTCATTTTCATTTTACCCAGGAACACATAACCACATACATGCATACATATGTATATGTGTATAATATGTTGCATTTTTAAACCAAATTCAAATCATTTTCAATATTTAACTTAATTTCCTTAAATGTATGTATGTATCCAAAAACTTTTGAATGTATGTATGTATGTATGAATGTATGTACATATTATGGTTGTTATTTAAGATACTTCCAGTTACTATACATCCGAAATTTTAATTCAAACGATTTTTTAATAACAAATTGCAAATTACTGCAAATTATTTGTGTATAACCTTTGTGTAAATTCTGAAATTTTCAATGCTCCTCCACTGCCTCACTCTATCTCACTTTACACCCATTATCTATAATTTTCTGATTCCATCCCTTTATTTTCCTATCTACCTGCAACGCAATCTAAACAGTTTTTTTTCATATGTAAGTCTTATTACTACAACCATATACCCTTAAGTTTATGCTTCTTTTCTTCTTTTTTTCTCAACGCGTGCGATAATTTACCATTTTCGAAATTATTAACCGGTTTCCGTTATACGTATGTACATCAATTCTATCATTTGAGCAATGTAATACAAACCACTTTCGAACCCAAAATTTTTAAACCATTTCAACAAAAAATTAATTAACTAAAATTCAAAATTTGTTATTGAATAAAATTTTCAAACCTCAAATTTCGTCCAACGCTGTTGCCCACTACTGTAAATTCCACATTCCAACTGGTTACAGGTTCCAAAGCCTGGCATATGCGTCTCACGTTCGAACGTCTGTCCGGCGGCTGTAATCTGCACCGCTGCAAGCTGTGCGGCAAGGTCGTCACCCACATACGCAACCACTATCACGTCCACTTTCCCGGCCGCTTTGAGTGTCCGCTCTGCCGCGCCACCTACACGCGCAGCGACAACCTCCGAACGCATTGCAAATTCAAGCATCCTATGTATAATCCGGATACGCGCAAATTCGATAATCTAATATCGGCGGCTGCCGCGAGTGCAGCTGTGGCGGCGCAATCGCCGACGGCTACACAAATAGCGGCTGCCTCGCAGGCGGCAATGGCGGCGGCGGCGGCAGCGGCGGCCTTCAACGCGGCGCAACAACAGCAGCAACAGACGCAACAGCAGCAACGCGAGCGTGAACATCAGCAGCAACAGCAGCAGGCTCAGACGCAACAGCAACTACAGCAACACGCACACAATTTGACGCAACAATTACAACAGCATGCGCATAATTTGAGCCAACAGCAACAACAAATGCTATCCGTGCCACAGCAATACCAGGCGCTGCCGCACCAGCAACACAATGCGACAAGTGAATGATACAGCCAGTATTTGGGCTGGAACTATGGTAACATGTTGAACAGCTCATCACCGACAGCGTCAGCAACAGCAACAGCAACAGCCGCCGCCGCTGCCGCTGCAGCCGCCACAGGAACAGCGAATCCTTTTCTTTGGAACATGGATGAGCATACGCTGCCGCCACAGCCAACAGCGCTGCCGTCGGCTTTACTTACGAATACTCAACCGCAACAGCAACAGCATTTGCCAAATTTTGGGCATGCGCCCACGTCCCAGCTGCCATTCAATCTGTACGCACGCGCAAGTAATCAGCACATATCCGGCCACACATCAGCAATGCGTGAACGCAATCTTGAATTTTATCGGCGTAGCGAGCAATTCGCCTACGCACAGCAACAGCAGCAGCAACAACAAGCATTTGAGCGTCGTCTACAGGGCACAGATCGCAAGGGAGAGCGCAATAATGGCAGCAAGAGCAGGAGCAGCAAGAATGACGCACTGGAGCGCATCGAAGACAACAACACAGAACCAATTTTGCTGAGCAATGACAGCGACGAAGATGACGAAGAACTGAGCAGCGTCAAAATGATGAATTACAACAACGCTGTTGCAAAGTTCTTAAACTTTGGCGATGCTAACAGAAATGAAGCAAACTTAAATTCTAGCAAGCAGGATGAAGGCAAGGCAAATACAAGCGCCGTGGCTGCTGAAGTAATGGATGAGAGCGAAGCGTACGCTAACGCGCCCAAGCGTATAGATGACGATGTCAAATGCAAAGAGCAGGCAACAACAATTAACAATAAGTGCAATAACGAGGATGCAATGTCCAGCAATACACCCATATCCATTACACCGCCATGCGCTGAGAAAGATAGCGAAGCGATCAAAAATGTTGCCAACTGCGAGAATGTTGCGCAACATGTTGCGCAGGCGGCGCTGGAGTAAGCAATTGAACAGCAATTGAACCGCAATTGGCAAAATGTAACAAAGTTTTCACAAAACCATGGAACACTTTAAAGAAAATAACACACAGACAGTAAGAAATAATGCACACACACATGTACACACATATATATAAACAAAAAATTATTTTTGGTAACTCTTTTAATAGGACACTTGGTAAGCCAAATTTTATTTGTCAATTAGAGAAAGTATACATACATACATACATATACTCGTAGAATACATATGCACCCAAAAATACATATATATATATATATCTATTTGTGTGTATGTGCAAACATCAACGTACTAGTGCGGTAGAAGCACAGAAGGCGTTTGTCCATTAAATTAGTTATGAAAACAAAACAATTTTGAAAATGCTTAATAAAACATACATACACACAATACAGCAATGTGCTAAGCAAACGTATCCACCGTATGTATGTACATATGTATGTATATTGTTGCATTGCAGCAAAAAACTTATTTATAAAGGTTTCACTTTGAAGGCAGTAATTAGCGTTGTAAGCGTTTTAAATGTTTGAATGGTTGATAAGTATTTTCCAAAAACAAGCAACTTAGAAAATCCCTGAAAAACTGTTGCACTTACATATTTACATATTTGGGTATAAATGTTCATATATGTATGTATGTGTCTACATACAAAAATATTGAAGAGGATTAAATATTTATTGAAATATCTTGATGTTGTATGTACGTAAAAATTAGCGAAAAGACCAACCAACAAACAATAATGGCTAGGTTTTTCAAACGATGTATGAATTAAAGAAACAGCAACAAAATTAACACATACATACAAAGAAAAATAAAAATATATATGTATTAAGTGAAGAAAATTAGAGAAAAAAAGAAGAACAATGTATTACTCAGTTGCCAAATCATTTTCAAAGAAAAATAAAAATACTTATAAAAAATTTTTAAATTAAGCTACAAAAAGAGTTACCAAACAAAAACAAAAAATCATATAGATACACAGAAAGCATTTGAATCTTTTAAAGTTTGACGTTTTTCAGTGGCAAATTCAGAAAGTTTGAATATGTAATAAAATATAATAATAATAATAGAAAATTCGAAGTGCGTGTCCATGTATTTATGTACGTAGTAGTATGCGGCTATGCGCGCCTGCTTTTAAAGGAAAGTTACATACAGAGTTGCCACTTAAAACAAAAATGTCTTCAAAATAGATTAAAGCCACACCACGATTCAAAATTTCTAAATATGAGGGCGGAGTGATTTGATTTCCAAAAAAAATGTATGGCATATCGAACTATACGTTCGATTCTAATCAAAAATGGTGAACAAACTGCATACCAAAAATTACGTTTGACCCTCCCAATTTTTAAAAGAAAAATTAGTGTTTTATAATTTTTTCTGAACGAAATTTGTGTTTACTTTATATTTAAGAAACTAACTCATAAAAGAGGAAAAAAATTTAAAAAAAATGTCGACAAAAAAAATTACAATATACTGCTTTTTCTTTAGAATATTGGGAGAATCAATCGTCATTTTTGGTATATAGTTTGTTCACCATTTTTGCTTAGAATTAATCGTAGAATTTGAATTTGCTATATACTTTCTTCGAAAATTTTGCTCCGAAAAAATTACTCTGCCCTAATGTACATACCCAAGTAGTACCTCAATCTACGACTCGGTTGTTTAAACCATTGGTATGTAGATAAAAGGCGAACTAAACGCGTGTATAGTTTTTGCCACTTTCAGCCAGGAACATCATGATTCATGACCCACACACATTCTCCTTCATGTTTATTTTGGATCTACAACGCTTTTAAGGTCCCAATGATAATGCTAATGAACACCAAACAACCAGTCACGGTAAGAGGTTGAAAACTCAACAGCATATCTGTGCAATTTAGTAGATCTACCCTTTACCAGATGTAGCTCCTTAAAGTAGGCAGCTGCCAATATTAGTCTTTGCGGCATAGTTTAGAACTCGTTTGCAGTGCGCCGCACAGAAAGATGGCGCTTCGTCCTCTTATGGACTTCAATCACGCCCTTAGTTTAGCACATCGACGGGCAAACTAAGGAGAATCTTAAGGTCAAAGGCTGTATCAGTATTATGGAGATTTGAGCCTCAATTCATTTTTCATGTCCGCTGTAAGGGACATAATTGCTAGCTTACATACCCAAAAAATTCGAAACTACCTGGACTTTGTACATATGTATAAATGGATACCTATATCTCCTACTAGTAATGCACAATTCGTTTAGAAACGAATTCACACCGTTCTTTTTAAAAGGTTATTGAGTCTATCGGATTTTCTTAGTTCTTAAACGTTTGAATATTTCTCACTTCGCACAGTGGGGCGTGCCCACATAAGCTGCGGCCAAAAGAAATAACTGTACTCCAAATTCTCTGAAACTTCGCATATATTCTATTTTGCACTTAATAATAATAATAATAATAATGAAGAAATTTGGAAAATGGTAAAGATCGGCGCACTGCCCCGCCTACAGCTCTTGTGGGCGGAAATAGTACATTTTATCAGATATAGAGAAAATTTGGTGTATATTCTGGTCTTAATCAGATAATTTATGTAGAAAATTTGTCGCGAATGTAAAAAAAATCTTTTTCAATGAAGTTTGGTGTACCCTCATTCAATACTTCGAAGTTCTCTAATTTGAAAAATAGTAAGGAGTTTCTCACTAAGGCACGCACCTCCTTCCAAACTTTTTTGTACTCAGATATTAAATGTTATGAATTTTGAGGAAATTTAGCAAACACATTTTTTTTTATTCTTAAAAGTGCCCTTCTCTCTTCCCGTTAAAAATAACAAAACTAAATTATTTACATGGTATGTATTTGCACTGAAATCTGCAATTTTACCTGCATTTTATGCAACAAAAACTGGGCCAAGGCTGGCAGGACATTTGCCATCGAAAACGGATCTAAATTATGCATCTGAATAACATATTCGCGAGTCATAGATAGAAACACCTTCCCTGCAATGCAAACCTTGCTTTCAGAGTATTCTGAATAGTAGAGAAATTTTAAATAATTCGAAAATAAATCATTATTTCCTTTCCGATTTTTTGCCGAATTTTCTAAAATTAAATTTACTAGGCACACTTGGATTCCTTTACGAAGTTTCTGAAGAAAATCGCTGCCATGTGAAGAATTTTTTTAGAATTTGTTTATTTTCGTAAAAAAATCGGAACAAACTTCCGATACTCTTAAAGATTTCGTTGAGATTTCGGGAACTTTGGTTTGCAGGGTTATTCAAAAATTCTATAAAAGGAATAATAGGAACTGAACTTTCCGTTTATTGCAGCTGATACCTGTTCTATCATGACACGCATACTTAAAGTTCTAATTAAATTGAGAATATTTCTATGCACTTTGCTGAAACTTTTTAAAAATCGCTTTATAAAGTTAACACTTGAAAAATTGTATACAAAATAAATAATGTAGACTTTCAAGTGAAGCTGTCTGATGAATTTCTGAAGACATCTACATATATAAAAATTTAAAGCATTGCTTGACCACAGATATGTTTAAGAAAACTGGTCATCAATCGTATTGGCCTACTATACATTCGTACAAGTAGAAAAATCAGTTTAAAATACTTCCAACAATATCAAAATTTTTTGTTACAAAATTATTATTTTTTCAGTGCATCTACTTTAAACTCGTCCCATGACCGCATATATGAATTTTTATCAAAAATTCTTTTTGATTTGGCTTAGTTGGATATTTTGCAATGAATATGCGCAAGTGCTTTTTCAGAATTAGTACCGTTTTTTTTTTTTTTTGTTTTGACCGCTGTGCGTCGCACTGTCGCATATTCCCTACTGCATACATACAAACACGTGCACTTTGTAAACCTAAAAACTAATATATTTCAGCAATTTATTGGTATGTATTTGTAATTGAGAAAAAAGAATTTATAGCAAAATATTTAAATGGAAATTATACATACATACGAACTTACCTAAATAAATGCAATGTAAATGAATGAAGAAAACACAAAGAACATACATAGCACTACTACAATACATATTCGTGTATGTATGTATGTAGATAAAATAGCGACGAACAAAAAAGTGTACTAAAGTATATTTACGAGTATATGAACCTATAAAGCCACTAGAAGACGTCATTGCATTTTATCTAAATGTTTACAAAAGAAAACATAAGCAAACTTACAAACAAACAAACATATAAAACATCAACTGTGTCCACTATTTAAACGTCTAAAGAAGTGCAAAAATTATGAAAAAGCAAAAATTAAAAGAACAAGAACTTTAAGTATTTACACAAAAAAAGAATAAGATCAAGTAAAATAGAAGCGATAGCAGAATCAAAGTAAATAGAAACATTTATAGAAAGAAACTAACGTGCAATGTATGTAAGCGGTCGCGCGGCATCAACAGGCTGATCAGTTGAGATTTTTTTTATTTTAACTGTTTTACTCGCAGAGTATAAGTTTATTGTTACTTTTACACTTTTTTAAATTGTATAAACTTTATTAAGAAACTAAATACATTTGTTTATATACATAAGCATACATACATGTATTTAAGCACTAGCACTATGCAAACATATGTACATATTTATTTCCTAAGTTCTTTTAATAGCTTAGCTTTAGATGTATTTATTTAAGCATTTTTGATGAATCGCAATCCACATAGTTTTTTGCACAATGCCTTTTAAAACTAACTCTAATATAAAACCCTTGTGTTCACAGCTTAAACTCAAATAATTTAAAATTATTGAAAATAAAGCGCTTTCGGTTTATTTAAAACTTTTTCTTATGTGCAAACCGAGAGTATGGGAAAACTAAGTGTGTAGATGATGAAGGTATTATTTTTATTGAAGCTAAATGTAGAAAATAATCCCAATTTAATTTTATAAATCAGCCATTTTTACTGCTAAAACTACCAAAGTGTGAATCCTCTCACTCAGCATAAGGTGCTTTACCCTTTTCACTGTTTTCTAAACTTTTGACTAGACTTGGCATTCAAAATCGTTTTGTCATTTTTCGCTTCGCTCATATTCTTCTACACCCTGAAATCGCACTTAACATAGAAGTTATTTATAGAAAAATGAATTTTCATACTGAATTTACTGCCAATTACTAAAATAGGCTAATTTTAATTTAAAATATAAATATTTAGTCCAAAGTCCTTTACATAAATGTATTTACTTAGGTTTTAAAGACGCATACGTGTATGTGCATACACAAAAAAAAAGTGAAACAGCCACACAAAACGCACAGAAATGTGCATGTAAATGATAAATAGTTATATTAAATTAATTATTAAGTTTTTTATAAACAAGTTTTTAAGTAATGTTAAATAACACAAATTAATTACAGATAACAGCTAATACTTGTATTAATACTAAAAAATTATTTTTTACTAAAACTGATGTACAAAATATCTTTATTAACACAAAACGCACATATACACACATAAACCCCATGTATGTATGTACGTTAGGATGGTCTATAAATTATGCAAATCTGAATTTTGTTAGGCGACACACCCACGAAAATTCCAAAATTTTAAAACAATTTTTAGGGATCGCTACCAAGGTTTGAAAAAAATGGCATCTAATAAATTTGACATATTATTGAAAACTATTTACATAAATTCAAAGTCATCGCCAAATGGATACATCATGCAATGTTAAGTTCAATACAAGTGATTCTTTGTTGGAAAGATAAAAACTGATCAAAGTCAAAATTTTGTAGATTTTTTGCGATTTAAAAAAAATTACATTGCTCGTGGTGACCCCCAAAAATGATTTTAAAATTTGTAAATTCTCGTGGATGTCTTCGTTTTGTACGTAGGACAAAATAAAGTGGTGTCCCATAAAACATTTAGATATCGACGGCTGAGTGGAAGATCGACCTATTTCAGCTGCTCTATTTCAGAATTTGGTTCAAGAACGACCCATCTCAGCAAATGGTGCTGAATTTGTGCTGAACTAGCTTTGAGATAGGGCGTTTTTGAATCGGCAGCTGAGATAGGGCGTTTTTCAACCAAATCCTGAAATAGGGCGTTTTTAAATCGTTATCTGAGATAGGGCGTTTTCGAACCTGCAGCCGAGATAGGTCGATATTCCACTCAGCCGTCGATATACAACACACTTCAGTCGGTAAAATAAAGCATGCTACTATTGCCTTTCAATAAGACCTTCTCTTTAGAAGCTGTATTAGATGACCTGCGTATAGTCCTAGCATTCGAAGGCAGCAGGGAGGGTGTGTTTCCATAGTAGCAGAATTTAAATAAAGAAAGTGATTTTGCCTATAACTTAAAAAGATCTGAAATAAGAACCATTTTCTTCCGATTTCACCGACTGGGGCAGTTATCCCAGCAATACAAACACACATCACTCAAGAACGTAATGAATTTACTTTGCAGAAAATCTTTACAAGTTATTAAATATTATAAAGTGTGGAATTTGTTTCAAATTATACTTAGCAGTATCGTATTTCGTTACTTTTCTAAGGGTGCCTAGTTTTTTCACTAGTCATATGTCACTCACTAAACCTCACTAAAACTGGTCATGTTTATTTTTCACATGTCGCTTGTCAACAGTCTATTGCTTACCTGGCA
>JAPVRG010230831.1:0-12573 GCA_029783565.1 Rhagoletis cerasi | reverse complement strand
CATCTCGACATATTGGCATCTTTGCTGGACCGTCGTTCGCCAGTCACTTGTTGCTGACGATTTTGCAGTTCATTTAGTTGCTCTGATTGAACGCCTCCAACAGCTTCCAGCGTTCATTGCTTCACACATGGGCGCATAACTATGCAAACATGCATACAAATGTACATATGCACTCATAAACATCGCACATTTCTTGATATTCTCCAATATTTGAAGCGCCACTGCATGAATGCTTCAAAGTGACGCACTTATTGGCTGTGTCGCTTGGACGCCACTTTCTGGCGTCAAGTTCTGTTTGGCAATTTTGAAGATACGTACATACGTACATAGATATGTGTGTATATATGCATCCAGAACATTTATCCATTGGGATTGGAAAATTCTCATTAATGTCGAAGTAGATTATCTCTCATTGATTTGCTTGCGGTCATTTGAAAGCAGATTTTTTGGGTCAATTTGGTTGAGGGGTTATCGTAGGCTTATCTATGATTTCTGACTAGAAAGTACATTCGTATTCTCTTTTTGAACACATACATATGTGCATATTTGTATTAATCTGGCAGGTTCTGCAATTCACATCCGAGTTAATTTCAACCAAAGTCCCTGTTAATAAAAATTTAATGGGGTTGAAATCCACTCGGTAGTGAAATGCAGAACCTGCCTGAATATTTATGGATCTACATTGCTTTATACATATATACATATTTATGTACTAATAGGGTTTTACGAAGTTTGTTCACAAGTTTCCCTCTTGTATTGCAGATTATCCTTCTATATAATATTGATTAGCGCATTAGTTGGAGCGGATATAACGACTGTCGAACGGATACGGGTAAGTGATTTACATACATACATACATACATATGTAATGGAAATTTTAGGTGACAAATATCTAAATGATTCCTGAATTTCCACGGGGATTTTTCCCAAGAATTTTCTTGGAAAACGAAATATGATAGTGAAATGTCACATAACCGAAACTGGGTTGTCTCTAAACCAAACTTGACAGGGGTGATGGAAATTCGTTCCAAATTGCATCAAATTCTGGGAATTTTTGAAACTTTTCGGAATCTATCGAGACTTTTTCGGTACTATCCGGAGTTTTGTTCCGTTTTTTTCGGATTTTTTGGAGAGCTTTGATGATACTTCGATACCTTTCGGATTTTCTCGCATTCGGACCTCAACCGCTAAGTTTGCTTCTTTTAAAGACTTAGAAAATAAAAAGCAAAAATTACCGGCGTTTCACTACTCACAATGGAATATTTTTTGAAATATTGCATAAACTTTAAATTGAAATAACTCGACTTCGGTACCACCTATCTCTTACGTTGATTTCTCTTTATATCTATAATATGTGTACCGAATTTTAAGCAAATCGGACCATAACTACTTTTTGGAATATAATGGTCGCTGGTCCACCTACCGGAAAAAGATTCCTATCTGTTGTTCCAGGCAATAAGCTTTCTAAGTGCCAAATTTCATTCCAATCCTTTCCGCCGTTTTTGCGTGATTGAGTAACAAACATTCGGACATACAAACTTTCACATTTATTTATACGCCGCGATGTCTGAGTTGGTATTCCCGCGAAACTAATACGGCTGTGTAAAATGACGTTGAGCTATACCACCAGCTCCATTGGAATTGGGAAGGACCTCTCCGCGCCGTTTGATACATCGACATCATCGGTATCAAAAAACGCGAGGTATGCTCATCCTTTTCTAAGTTGGATAAGGAAGCAAAGCAAATGGGTCTTGTGGTAAACGAGGACAAGACGAAGTATCTGCTGTTATCAAACAATTAGTCAGCGCATTCGCGCCTCGGCAGCCACGTCACTGTTGACAGTTATAATTTCGTTTATTTGGGAACCAGCATTAACACCGATAATAATGTCAGCCTTGAAATCCAACGGAGAATCATTCTTGGCAACAACTGCTAGTTTGGACTGAGTAGGCAATTTAGAAATAAAGTCCTCTCGCGTCGTACGAAAACCACGCTCTATAAGTCACTAATCATGCCCGTACTGGTATATGGCGCAGAAGCATGGACAATGACAACATCCGATAAGGCGGCCCTTGGAGTATTCGAGAGAAAGATTCTACGAAAGATGTACGAGCCTTTATGCGTTAGCGCCGGCGAGTACCGCAGACGATGGAATGATGAGCTGTACGAGCTTTACAACGATGTAGACATTGTGCAGCGAATTAAAATACAGCGGCTCCGATGGCCTGGTCATTTCGTTCGAATGGACACAGACGCTCCAGCCCTGAAAGTATTCGACTCGAAAGTCACTGGTGGTAGCAGGGGAAGAGAGAGGTCTCCTCTGCGTTGGAAAGACCAGGTGGAGAAGGAATTGGCTTCACTTGGCATTTCCAATTGGCGTCAGTTGGCACAGAAGCGAAACAACTGGCGTGCTTTGTTGGACTTTGCCAAAATCGCTTAGGCGATTAGTAAGAAGTAAGATATAAGGTATAAATGTACCTATACCTTAAGTGGACTTTGAAATGAACTATTCAAAATTTGCAATCGTTTCAAGACAAGGTCAAGTTATTGAAGATAAGTTTTAAATAACCAATAAACCATCCCACGCCTGTAAAACATACAGTACTAGCTCATTGGCTCCCGTAGCTTCTCCCTTCTTTCCCCTAGCTTATTGGCCAATTTGTTATTGTTTTAGAGAGGTTTACTTTAACTTGTATACATACATATGTACATATGTTGGTATGTAGTTATATGTGTATGCAGCAATACGCTGGCGATCTGTAGCAGCTGCTTACTTGATCACTTTTCGAAGTTACATATTTTTAGGCAGAAGCGTTTACTATTTTGAGCTAAGAGCGGTGGCTTTTTATATACTAATTTTTTTCTTTTTTTTTCTGTAAAATTGAATATCGATTGAAGCTTCGGATACTACCTATTCGAAGACCGTTGTAGATTCTAAGAAAGCAATAAGAGGTTAGCCATGGCCAAAACAATCCACCTTTATCGTGTGAGAGGGCACAAGAGCATTGCAGGTAACGAAAGAGCTGACATTCTTCCCAGGAGGGCGGGGCTCTAGAAGTTTCTCTAGCCAGGGACGTACCCATTCCGCTACAGTAAATAAAGATCTGCTCAGGTAACACCTGACAGATAAGGTTAGAAACCGTACGCAGGACTGCACGGTTGCAGAATTTTACGATAAATAACTTGCCAATTTCTTTTTATCAATAAGAAAGCGGACTTAAAACTTTTCGTAGGACTGCTAACGGAGACTTCTGGAAGCACTACGAGGAGACAGTGAAGTGCTTTTATCAGGCAAAGGCGCGCACTAATTGGCTAAGTCCAGCTACAGGGCTTACAATCACCAATCGTCAAAGGCTCAACGTTTCTACTGCATAACAATTTGCATACGTACGGCAATGTTCGTTAACTTTGGCTCAGGTTTGTTGAAGAACGATTTATCGGTCGTATATCTGACAACACTACGGATTTTCCTTTGGTCTATGTGAGGCTTTTACTAACCAGCTTGAATGTATTTCTGATATTCTAAAAAAATTATCGCCTATAAAGCACTTGAAAAAAGAAACGATGACTTCCACTTTTGAAGTAATTCAATGAGCGAAATTTTTAAACGAGTTTGCTTACACATAAGGAGTCTGGGCGAATGGATCAAGGATATCGCTTTACAACTAAGTCTACTTTTTTGTTAACAATCTTCATAAAATATTAATTCAAAGGCCTGTGATACACTTGGAGAACGTCGATAGACTTATCTCTAAATTAGAAATTCGATAACCTCCAATGCGAAAAAATCGGAACCGAAAATAACCGTTAAATGTCATGGTTTTTATTTTTCGATTAAAAATAATCGTTATTTTATGATTCTTATTTTTTCGATCAAAAAATAATCGTTATTTTATGATTTTTATTTTTTTGATTAAATAACCGTTATTTTTGATATTTATTTTTTCGATCATTTTTAACCGTTATAACGGATACTTTTTTTATGAGCGCTTTAAATCTTTTAAGATCGAAAATATAAAAATCATAAAATAACGATTTAATTTGATCGAAAAAATGGAAATCAAATTTTAACGGTTAAATTATGATTTTTATTATAAAGATCATAACCGTTGTCCCTGCGAAAAAAGGAATGCTGGAGGGTACCTAGAAAATGTATAAGGATTAATTCTGTCGACTTGATAATGGAGACTCAAATCATCGAATCGGGGTCTGCCAGACGTGAAAAATGGCAGCTCATTTATGAATTGGCTATCAGAGTGCAAGGACGCCTATACAGTCGAAAACTTCGAGGCAAGAAAGTAAAGAAAATTCAGCAATTTCCCCTTATCTGTATCAATGTTAAGCATCAGTCTCTTTTTCCAAAACTAGAATTCATAGAAATGCCCAATATTCGCCCCAATTAAGCCTTTTATGTTAGTGGCTTGTATTGGACATTTTCACCAATTATAGTTTAGTATTAGGCGGCCGCTGTGGGGTAGTGGTTAGAAGTGCGCACTGCCACTCCGTGTGACCTGGGTTCAAGCCCTGGTCCGAGCAACATTGCAAAAAAAGTATGGTAAAAAGTTTTTTTCTTAACAGCGGTCGCCCCTCGGCAGGTAATGGCAAACCTCCGAGTGTATTTCTGCCATGAAAAAGCTTCTCATAAAAATACAATCGCCATTCGGAGTCGGTGTAAAACTGTAGGTCCCTCCCCTTTGTGTGACAACATCAAGGCGCACGCCACAAATCGGAGGAGAAGCTCGGCCAAACACTAACATATTGTGTAAGCCCAAATCTATTATTATTATTATCTGAATAGAATGCTGCCTTGCATTGATACATATTTGAACAAGGCATTCTATACTATTTGCAAAGTATGTGGAGGAGTCTAAAAAACAATACGGGAAGAAATTGGTCGATTGTTCCGAAGGTTACAGACCATAATTGACAATGTCGCTAAGCTTAGTAGAGGTAATTTTAGGATGGAGAGAGTTGAAAAATATGTTTTTGCAGCCAACGCGGAAAGGTGATCTGCGCAAAAATACTGTGGTCATGGTTCTGTGTACGCATGCATGTTTTGTCAGAATTTTTTTTTTACAGAAAATTTTAAAGTTCCAAACAAATTTTTTTTTTGCGTCCTTAGTTTCATTTTGTAGTTGTAGTAGGGAATCCAATCCCGCATAAAAATCGAAGTCCCGCAAGCCTGCAGGTTTGAGGTCATCAATCCCGCGGGAATGATAAAGTATTATTATTACACATATACCCAGTGGCGGGGAATGTACGCTCGGCTTCAATACTTGTAGGTGGAATCGAATTCACACAGTTTTAAGCAGCTTCTAAGTGCTCTCCTCTATTGCCTCCGCATTGAGAAAGCATCATTTCACGTTTCAATATCAGATCAAGAGTATTTGTTTGTGCAGATGGCTTTTTTCAGGCCTTTTTTTACTTCAAATATTCATAGTAAAATTCGGACTGGAACTTATAAAAGTAATAACCATACTAAAAATACTTAAGACTATGTTCAAACATGCCAATTAGCTGAGGCAATTAACTTTTTAATTGAGCCAACGCTTTTGGGTGTTCACACATAGTCAGCTGCTCCATTCCATTAGCTACAGTGATGGAAAAGTTGTTGCAGTCGTACCTTTCTTTAATTTGAAAGTACATTCGGTACAAGCACACCATTTTAGGTACATTTGGAACGTAGCCAAATAACCTTTCAGGAAATCTTTTCTTATTTTTATTGACATTTTAGCGCATTTTCTGATGTGGGTAACTTGTCTAATAGCCTCTCTTTGTGAAAGGGCAAATAAATGATACAAAAGGGTGGTCAAAGTAACGTAACTGGTGTTGCGCCAGATATACAGAGAATATTTCTTTTCAAAACGTCAGATCGAAGAACTCGTAGGAAAGTGATTCCCCTTTTCTAAAACAGTTTTTTTCGCACTGCTCGAAAATATTTTGTCTTTTTATAGCCAAGCTTTCTTAGCTTTTTTCTTAGCTTCTTATTAGATGTCCCGCAAATCCCGCGGATCCCGCATGTATAATTCCGCATTTCTGATGGTTTGCGGGATTGGATTCCCTAGACTGTATAATGAGCTTTTGAGGAATTATTATTATTATTACACAGAAAAGACCCAGCGATTTGGCACCCCATTAAATGTTTTATGAAATTAAGTACTTATTTTTTATATATATATAAGATAAATGTTCAACTCTAATTATTTTGACTTACCCTTCCTGCCAGGAAGTGGATAACATGTTGATTTTGCGTATCCGCCCAACTTTCGCAAGTGAAGTCAAAAAGTTATTGAAGATCAATTTATTTCACCGATTATGGTGGGCGTGTTATAACGAATGACATTGAAAAATGTCTTAGTTACATAAATTTACATAAATTTACATCATTTTATACTTTTTATATTTTTGTTTGCTCATTTTATATTGCTTTTTGTAACAAAATTTTACGATACCATAAGCAATTGGCGGTTGCGGTTTCATGTACTTACATATGTGTGTATGTATTTAACTATTGCATTTGACCTTCTCCTACAAAATTATCCAACTCTAAAAGAATTCTTGCAATGTGCGCAATGACCTCAAAAATTTTTGAACTGTGAAAGAATAGCCGAATTTAGTCAAACTTTTCCCATGGGTGTGTCGCCAATTAATACTTATACATATTGATGTCGGTTTTCAGTTTTCAGCCTAAGCAAAATAATAGCAACAATAAAGAGAACATTATGATAAAAATCAGTTCTAACGCGCCTTACACGTCTTCAATTGTACGTAACAGTAAACGTACATTAGACCGTATCGAAAAAAAAATTTCGCCGTACACCCCCTCATATGAAGTGTTTTTGAAAAGCATTAAAAAAAGTAATAAGTTTTTTTTTGGACAACCCTAGTAGTCGCACAAATACATTTTTTTCTATATCTTCGGCATTTATAGTCGGATTTTAAAGTGTGATACACCAATTCTTTTGTCTCGAGGAGGGGAGTTTCCTATAGAAGTTCATTGACTCCAGGTGCTCCATAAAACAAAAAAAAAACAAAAACAAAAAAAGTTGGGTTTTTCCGTATGCTTTTCCAACAAAAATAAAATGTGTTTTATTTCGGGTTCTATTGAACTAATCGAAATACTTCTATCGCAAATGATTAATGATTTTTGACGGTCTTTAATTTACTGTCATTAGGGCGGTACGTTGGGGTGGTAGCAACTGAGATCTGTTGAGTAAGTAGCATAATGGAGCACATGAGGTTAATGAACTTCCGTAGGGAAACCACCCTCCTCGAGGCAAAAAAATTGGTGTATCACACTTTAAAGTTCGACTATAAATGCCGAAGATATAAAGAAAAATGTAATTGGGCGACTACTAGGGTTGTCCAAAATCAAATTTTATTAATTTTTAAAATGTTTTTAAAAAAACTCTATATATAAACGGGTGTACGGCGAACTTTTTTTATTTCGCCTGTAAGGCGAGACGCTCTAATGTACATATGTATGTAACAAAACTACTAAACAAACATAAAAAAGCTAACGAAATACATAAATAAAATGAAAAATGCAAATCAATTTGCGGCTAAAATTTAATGTGAGCGAACTCGAGCAACAAGTAATTTACATGTCATTTGACCTTCAGAAAAACGAACCACTAACAAAAAGAAAACAGCAACGGAAATTTTTGTCATTACGAACATATGCACATACATACATACATGCACATGGTGACACTTCGTCACAACATTCAATGATCCATCAAATTTGTTCCAAATTTTGATAATCACTGTCACTGCAACCAATCGGCTGTAATGTACGCCAAACCCCTAAAACGCTGATATCCATCCATTACTTGTTCGCTCTTGCATGTATGGAAGCGTTTCGATGATGCCTTTTGTTGTTGCTTTTGAATGAATGTACTTCCGTTTATCGTTAAGATGCTTGTAGAATCCAAACAGATGTATGGATGGATGGTGAACTTTCAGCGCTGATTGATGAGCAATGATGAGTAAAGAGCGCTACTGATGAGCGTGGATTCAAATGATGTTAGTTATCGGCACTAAGTACATAAACTAATTAAAAGCATGTGTTCTATGAATAGATGTAAATACATCCCAGCAGTATTTTCCAGATGGAAACTGCACTACTGAATATTCAGTGGAGATGTAGTTACAAAATCTGAATATTTTCATTCGTTTTTATATAGAAGTGGCGCGCAAAAATAACTTTCTAAAAGCTGACGAACGAGAAGGGAAAGTTTCTGCATGAAAAAAGGCCTGAACACGCAGTGAGTACTTCTATAGGAGAAAGCTGGCAAACGGGAAGCGAGCGTACCAACAGGATATGCTTGAAAATTTCACAGCGCGATCAGCGAAAGTTCAATAGCCCGGAAATCTCCACTACGCGTTCAACGAAAGTTTTAGTGTTCCCGAAAGCTTCACTGCTTATTCGGTAAATTTTTTAGGCACTGATTGCTTAGCTGAGTTTCATGGCAATTTGCGGGTGGGACAGGCATTTCTTTGAACGCTGACAACTTCTCACCATAAATGCATTTTTGTAGTAACTCGCCATTATTTTAAAGTCCATGAATAGCCTTCACAACTTGATGAAAAAATACTATCAGAGATAGTCGCACTACGGCTGCGTTTATAATAGTAAAATAGAGAAAGTAATAAATCGATAAAAAACTATCTCTAAAAAATTATTCTACCTGCTTTTGTGTTGTCACAGATTTAAACACAACCTAAGTAATTTTTTTTTTGACATGTGGTGTCGTCCGCTGGAATGAGCCAATAGCCACATTTTATGCATTCCGAGGATCCGCCGAGCTAGCCAAGAACGGAACCGAACTAATTACATACTCACTCTGCCCTTGGGGCATGTATTCCACTATTCTCCTGAAAGTAAAGGGTGTTTTTTTTTTAGACGTGTGGTTTTCAATGAGGTAATACTTTTTTCGGAGTTGGTCTTTTAGACAACTGTTACTTGCTGTCAGTTTGGTTTGCCATTTCATAATGAACAGACTTACTCCGGAACGACGTTTGCAAATCGTGCAAATTTATTACCAAAATAATGGTTCGGTTCGCGCGAGGCATCGCGCGCTGAGTCTAATATTCGGTCGACATACTCGCCCACCAGAGTCGGTAATTCGAGCAACCATGGATCGGTTTTGCACCACGTTTACTCCAGTGGATAATGCGCAACCTCAGAGATGCCGTACAGTGCGCACCGAAGATGCTATTGCTGCTGTGGAGCAGAGTATAGAAGAAGACCCGAATGAGTCCATACGCCAACGCGCGCAACAATTGGAGCTGTGCCCATCAACTTTATGGATGGTTTTGCGGAAGGATCTTGGTTTGGGGGCTTAAAAAATTCAACTCGTGCAAGAATTAAAGCTGAACGACCATCAAGCGCGTCGCACGTTCGGTGAATGGGCCCAAAACGAGATGGCCACCGATCCCGATTTTCACAAGAAAATTTTGTTCCGCGATGGAGTTCATTTTTGGTTGAATGGGTACGTTAATAAACAAAATTGTCGCATTTGGAGTAATGATAATCCACAAGCCATTGTTGAGACGCCGTTACATCCTCAAAAAGTCACTGTTTGGTATGATCTATGGGCAGAGGGAATCATTGGTCCATATTTCTTCAAAAATGAAGCCGACCATAATGTTACAGTCAGTGGGGAATGCTATAGAGCCATGATTAATGACTTTTTTGTGCTTGAATTGGAGGATGTGGATGTGGACGACCTTTCAATCAATTATTGAAGGCAACTTTTGGTGGGCGCATTATTTCGCGTCGTGGGCCTGTGGCGTGGCCTCCAAGATCGTGCGATTTAGCACAGCCAGCCGCGGCGGTCACTTGGCCGAAATCTTTTTTAAAACATAATGGAAAACCCTTATCCTTATAATAAAGCTAAATTCTTGACCATAACAAAATAATAAAAAGCACCCAAGGCGAATTCATACAAGGTGATAACTACACTAACAAATTATACGCTCATTGACAAAAAGTACAAAACAAATTTACAACAAACACATAATTTTGACAAACAGTACAAATTCGCCTCGAAATCAGCCGCTCCGGTAACACCACCTTATATGAATTCGCCTTGAAAGCACCCTTTATAAACATACGGCTCTTATCCTACAACTAAACTTCTTTACGTCCATCTGAGAACTATAACGTCTTCTAAGCTAAATAAGCACTGAATGAACTAGCTTCACAATACACTACAGGTGTAGTTAGTCTGGGTCTCAGATAACTCAAACATTCCAGAAAACTTCGCCGCAAGTAGAAACAATCGGCTCTTTTCTAAAAGGCAGGATAGAAAGAGGCATTCAAACCATGATATCCTATTAACGTCCATCTGATCACTATAGCGTCTTATAACCTGAACTAGCAACAATTAAAGAAGCAGATTTTTGGCTCAAAACTATGCCATATCAATGCAGGTTATTGCTATCTATCCTGACAGAGAAGTTCCCATTAGAAAAATCTAGCACGTAAGTAGCTAATAAGGATAAATGGCGAAAGAACTAGCTTCACAATGCACTACAGATGAACTAGCCAGTACGGAAACTGAACTCTTGGGCTAGCTCTTTCCAGGAGGCAGGAATTCTACTAACCTCCTGTATGTATTGACTTAGATTCAGTGAGATGGAAAATAGCAGATGAGATCCCGAGCCGAAATCTGGTTAACATAATCAATCAGAACAAAACTTGGTAGCACAACCGGACACTGTTTGATGGACCTATATTAGTAGAAGGTTGGGTTTCCCGTTCAACAATTTCTGCCACAGTTGTAGAGACGAGGAAGAAGTGGAGAGCATTGAACACTATATCTACCACTGTCTCAATCTAGCTAAAATACATCATAGAGTATATTTTACTCTTATCTTTTTTTACTCTTTTTAAGATTTCTATATATTTTGTGTGGATGTGCCCACTGATTTTGTTGGTTTCAGAGAAAGCTATGAGATGACCAAATTTAGAGCGTTCTCTTTAGTCTATAAAATGCAGAAAGAACTTCCGACAACGCATTGGATAATTTGGAAAACTATATACTTAAGCAGCGATTTCATCAAAATTTAAAGCGTTATTTATTTTATGGCTTACTCTTTGAAATATCTCATATGTTACCGCGTTAGTAAACGACTCGCATATCAGCTTATAAAAAATACCTTTTTTTTACAGAAACACCAAGAGTGGCTCAAACAGCGAAATCAACAGAAAAGCAATCGGCTCGCGGTGGCCATCAATTATCCAAAATCTAACTACCAGCGGACAAATTTATGGCGCTATCCCAAGCAAAGCGCCGCACCTACAGAAAATCTAAGCATAAACGAAGTTTATCCAGAAAATGAAGCTATCGAAAATGAGGATCGGACATCAACCACCACCACAACCACGGCGACAACCTCGACATTGCCAGTAACAACAACACGACCTTTAGAAACAACACAATCTGGAAGCACAATGCAGCCCGAAGAACAAACAGTATTATCGGCTACTTCCAACGCAGTTGCAGTTACATGGGCTACGCCCACTACACAACGCACCTCAACAGAGTCGGTGCATTTGAAGACATCTGAGCAGGGCAAGCGTGTACCCGAAGCGCCTATTATTAGTAGTAAGGCAGTAACAGAGGCGCCTAAAGTTAGTGCTCTGAAGTCGACTACGATGGGAACAACAACTACTACGACTGAATTGACGCTAAGCAGCTCGACCAGCAAACCCGGTGTTAGTAGAAGTTCAGATTTGGCAACAAACGTAAGCTCAGTATTGCCTACGACAAAGCGTCCGCACTCTGCTCCACGTCAGCGTGCCTATCCACGTTGGGTTAATTGGGGCAAATGGAGTGAATGTTCACGTAGCTGTGGCGGTGGTGTACGGTTTCAGCAGCGGAAATGCATAAATCGGTGAGTTTGAATGGAGTTATAGGTTTCTAAGATAGATTTTTTTATTTTTAATTTTTTGCTACAACCCTAATGCAAATGTTTGTATATGTGTGTACATAGTTATCTGATATTTTTCCAGTTAAAACCTTCAATGGGTAATTTTTGTTTATTTATTAAATTTAAACGCTTTTTTACTGAAAACTTTGTGGTTGATGCAGCTTTATTTGAATTTTAAATGAAATAGGTGATCTCCACCCGGTTTTGTTAATTGGCACAGTTTGTTAAATACATACATACATACATATATATGTACATACATACAATCATATATATCTGAAGGTGTGTATTTCTATGCAAATGCGAAAAGTTATTATTCACCATTAGCTGTTTAACCAAACATTGATTTCTTCTTACTATTTCGATGTCATTAGCGCTGATGACGCGTATATTCTTTTAATATTCTCGCACCAAAACTAACCGCGAAAACCACAACGAGGGTAAGCGTGTGTCTAACGGGGCGATGTTTTTATTGTAATTTTGGTAATTCATAAAAGCCGGTGGCGTCTCGCAGACGCGTATAACCAGATGAATATACTTTCTTGTTGATTGAAAATTGCCTTAAGCCGTCAAAGGCTACTCAGAGAAGCATATCGAAGAGTTTATTATCTTTCTCGCGGCTGTTATTTATGT
>JAPVRG010230826.1:0-17042 GCA_029783565.1 Rhagoletis cerasi | reverse complement strand
ATACACTGCAGTGGCTGCTTATCTCTAAAATTTTCATTTCATTAAACAACGTTGCATTCCAAACAAATTAGCTTCCACATACACTCCAACGCTCTACTTTTCGAGTGCGCGCACTTAAGCGCTTTCAAAAATTTAGTTGCTGGCTTACAGAATTGGCGCACACTTGCCAAAATATGTTTGGCAATAAGCCAGCGTATGCGTTGAACAATGTTGCCACAATCAGCCGACAGGCAGCGCTAACTTCCCCTTACTTCCTTTGCCGGTAGTTCTCTTAAGCAATAAGGGTTTTCGCGATCCGTTGCATACTGTCTAGCATGGTGCATAAATAGCATAATTTCATCATTTTGTTGTTGTGTCATGTGTTCAAACAACAACAAAATTATCCAACCATGCTATCTATGCACTATGCTAGACAGTATGCAACGGATCGCGAATACCCCTAATATCTTTTCAAGCAGCAAGCAACATTTCCATCATTTTCATATGTAGTTGGCAACATCAGCGAAATTGCTGTGAAGTATCTAGTTGGAAGGTGGTGCTTCTGTTGCTGCTTCTTCTTTGTAGTATAAACTTTTGCACACCGTACAATTTTACTGTACACTCACATTTTTCCTTTTATTATTTGAAATAATTTTATTTTCGCTTTTTGAGACTCACTATTCGCACAATTTTTCAGTGAAACTGTTCATATTGCGCGTCGTTGCAGTTCATAAATAGATCAACTTAGCAGTTGCACTAACATTTAGCGTTCTTAGATGCACATGTACTTGCACACGTATGTATATACATACCTACGCACCAATGCAATGCAAGTGGAGTGTTTTCTATAATTTTGCAGCACTCTCACATTTCAAAGCTGCACAAATACACTATTTTCAGTTGGTTGCGAATGCACTTATAGCGTTTTCTTTTCTCCAAATAATGTTGGATTTATTTCGTCCTGTACCAGGGCTGTCAAGTTTTCCTGCTCTTTTATCAGCATCTTCACAGGCATATTGCGTGCTTTTTCTTTAAAATGTTGCACTATGATAATGTTGCCATATAAAAAGCTTAAATTTCGAGAAAAAACGCCACAAATAGTTTTATTCTCCTAGAATACTCTTATGAGTCATTTTCCTAAAGTAGAGAAATAAAAAATGTGAAGAACTCTAGTTGATATTTTTGAAGTGTCTTAGATGTTTATTACTACCTGGCATACTTCGAGTCATTGCCAATGTCGAAAAAGAGTGTCATCGTCTCAAGCAAAGATCCGCTGCAACCAGGTAAGACTGAGTAACTCCGGAGTTCGCCTGGTATCCCAAGCACCTTTTTTGAGACTGGGCTTTATGAAGGGCTCCAGCTTGGCTGGTCCTCTGCACCGGTCATACGACACCTTGATCTGGCCCTGAAAGCAGAAGGGTAAGTAGCTTGAGCAGGAATTTTCGATGAAACTGATATGTAAGGCAAGACATAGTGTTCCTGTTTGAAAAGTATTACTCCAGGGTTTGGTTATCTCTGTACGAGTTTTTAGCCAAATTTTCAAGAATAAGTCGGTACGAGTTATCATCCAGCAGCAAGGGAACTATATATATTTATTAGTTATTCATGTTAAAATTAAAAGATAATTGATTAAAGTTAATGGAAACTTATATATGTGCACTGAGAAAGGAGCCAGCTAAATATATTTATCTCAACATAAGATTTGGTAACTATAACCAAATCATGTAACTATAACTAAATCATGTGTTGAAACAAATATATTTAGTTGACGTAAGTAAACTCTTTTCTCGGTGTATCTACAAATCTTCCATTGGAAATCAGGCTACTGTGGTTCACTTTTCAGCAGAAGTCCTCTGCGGGAACGTACCGCAAAACTAGTTTTTTTTACGCACATGCATACTAACATATCATTACAGCTCTTAATATACGTATAATAAATACACGCTGCTTGCGCAAACTATGTTACGCCGCGTGCAACACGTCATTCTTGGGTGTTGAAGTGGCACTCAGGCCGCGTGTTGTCTGAAGCGCCTTATATAAACATCGAAGAAGCCGGCGAGGATATCCCAAAATCAAGCAATTCGTCTCCGCGAACTACCAAAAGTGAATGCTGCTGATGTGGCTGGTGGTCGCGTGCGTTCATGATATGCAGGTAGTTGTTTTTGTTGAAGTTGCCTCATTTCAAGTAGTCTTGGTAGTTTATTTGAGTGTTTTTGCCGTTCTAGTTACTACATACAACAGTCCTTACAAAATTGCCCAATTAGAAATGGCATATAAATTCAATTAACGCATCATTTTACAAAGTGATTTCGCGCACGATGGACTTTGCTTTTCATTTTTCCCAACGCTAAGCAAGCCTTTCCCTTTGCTTTTGCGACTATGGCATCATTCAACACTTCAGTCATTTATTCGTTCCTTCGCTTTGTCTATTTTTGCAAGCGTTTTATGTGAAATTTTAATTAATTTATGAGCAACAGCGGCGCGCATAAGGAGAAGGAGTAGTCTGTCCATAAGGAATAGTGTAATAAAATGTAGTGTGGATATACTTTGAGTGTGTGTGTGTGTATGTATTTAGAAATGTTTCTGTGTGCGAAAAATAGTAAAATGTACAACGAAAGAAGTGTGACTAAAAGTGCGAATGAATTTATGACTGCTGTTTTTGTTGCGGCTGCGGCTGCTGTTGTTGTTATTGCAGTTGCCCATCAAATTGCTGCAGTGATATTTATGAGTTGCTCTAAGTTTATTACATTACTTTTACGATTCTCCGCCTTTGTCTTTCTTTGGAAGTTATGTTCTTTGAACTCAGCTGTATTTCATTTTTTTCTTCCTTCAAAAATTATTTTGTTGCATTAACTTTCTGAATGCGATTTGATTTTCTCTCTTCGTTCGAAGGCGCGTTTAACGACCGACCACCCATTCGCTGATAAAAAATAATAATAATTGCAATTTTTACACTCTGTATGAGAGGCTGTCGCAACACCATTTCTTTCATATTTTGATTTAAATGTTTTTGACCTTTGGCGATAACCCACCGTCGGTCAAGTATATAATAAATTCTTTAGTTTAGTACCCGATGGCTGAACAATTGAATCATCATAGCGCCTATCAGTTGTGCGTGCTCGTAAAAAGACAAAAATTGTTATTGAAATGAAGTCTACATATGAAAGACAGCCAAGAAAGAAAGCAAACGAGGAACTGTTTTTTATAAAAAATATACATGCAATGTATAAACAATGGTGTTTATGCGCTCATATTTTTATTTCATTTATTTTATTTTTTATTATTATTGATCTTTCGCGTCCAAGTGGCTACGACAGAAAAAGTATGAGATCGTAAAAGTTTTGTTCACAACGTATTCACTCAAATATATTGAGTCATAGAGAAATTGTCGGCGCATAATCTCAGATCTCATTTATCAGTAATACTTAATGGCTCAAGTTTTATTTTTTTCATTGAGCTAAATAGTGGAGCTGATAATTTTAAGTACCAGAAATCAAAAGATCAAGCAATCTTTTGAACAAGTTGTTCTACAACGGATTTCTTAGTTTAAAAGTTTATCAACAAGTGAGTACAACAAATGTTGGCAATTTGATCGTACAAGTGATATAAATACTTAGGTCTCTACTATTGCGAAGTCCGTAAATTGCTTTTTGTTACTAAAAGTTCACGCAGCAACTTTTTAGTAACCATGAACGCTAACAGAAAGATACTCAAATTTTTGCGTAGTAATTGCACGTCCCGCAAGATGTCTGTTATATTCTGCAAGTTATTATAAAATATTTTGAAAAGTTATTCAAAATTCACTCTCTTATTTCTGGTATGAAATCCGAATGCAAAGGTATCATCACGCTCAGTTTGTAAGGTGGCGAAGAAGCTTCCGTCTTTTTTCTATTTGCTAAGGGCTAATTTTTTATCTTAATGTAAAAACTGTAAACAGTAATTTCACGTCCGACAACGGACTGAGACTGGTCGACTTCGCCGTGGCCCAAAACATGGTAGCCCGTTGTACAAGATTTCAGCGTAAAAAGATCAGGCTAAATGGCTGTCTCCGAATATTGATTCAGGTCACGACTTTTTTGCAGCCAAGATACACACGCTCTCTGTGCAGCAATAAATTTTGCGAGGAATGCTCGACATCGAAAATGGCCAGCCAGCATCTTCGCCACTCAACAAACTGTTACGCCAGAAAACTTGATCAGAAAGTTATGCGACTTACAAAATATTTTCAGACCAGAGTAACCTCTATTTGTTGGTGTTGGTTGATTTTTCCGACAGGGCTCGAAAAATGTCACTGAAGATGGCAAAACACCGAAACCGGTTTGTCTCCAAACCAAACTTGACAACGGATGACGGAATTTCGTTCCAAAGTAAATCAGAGCAACCTCCTTTAAGAAAAAACTTGGCCACCTAGTGACCGATCACCAGAGTGCGCTTAAATTCTTAAATTATCCACGCGGCTAAAAAGATTCCGAACTTCCAGTTGAAGACAAGGTAATCGATGTCCCATCGCCAGACTATGGCGAGGTACGAATAGCAACTTTGCGGCTGAACAACATCACAGCTGCTGGAGCTGACGGCCTTCAGTCTGTGCTATTCAATTATTACCGCGAGGAATGATACAGCAGGATGAAACCATTACTGCAAACCGGAGTTCAAGTGTATTCTGCGCTATCCACAGGTAGGGTGACTCATCTTTATGCGCCATCTACCGTAGTATCAGCGTTCTGGGTATCAGCTGTAAGGCCTAGCGTATTGGCTGAAAGGCTGGATCCCACGGTCAACGAAATAATTGGGAGTTATCAGCATGGCATTCGACCTGGTTAATCCACCAATGACCAGATATTCATCATACGCCAAATATTGGAAAAGTGCCGCAAAATTCGGATGGACAGGCACCATTTATTTGTCGATTTCAAAGCCAGTTTCGACATGAAAATATGTTGTCTTTATATCCGTGATGTCTGAATTTAGTTTTCCCGCGAAATAATTACGGGTGCGTGAAATGAGCACCAGCTTCATCAGAATTGGGAAGGACTTCTCAGAATCCTTCGATACCTAACGAGGTTTCAGACAGGGCAGCTCCCTATCGTGCGACTTCTTTAATATGATGTTCGAGCTGCAGAGCTTAACCGCAAGGAAAATTTGTTTACAAGGGCGTACAATTGCTAGCGTATGGCGGGTGTTTTTATTCCGATATTAATGGGTACCCGATATTTTTATAGCGATACTTTAAATGAATACCATATCGATATCGCGTCCCTACATATGTACAAGCCGCGTCACTCACGTCACTAGACAACTTCATTTATTTATTAACCAGCTCTTACACGGGCTACAATGTCACCCTTGAAAAGCAATTGAGAATCACTCTTGCCAAAAAATCGTTCCACTTTGTACTGGGTAGGCAATTGAAAAGTAAAGTCTTCTCTCGTCGTACCAAAATTACACCCTATAACTCACGCCAGTGCTGGTATATGGCGCAGATGCATAAAAACTGAAAACATCTGATGGAACGGCTCTTGTAGAGTTCGAAAAAAATATTCTGTGAGATATGTACGAGCCTTTGCGCCTTGGTGACGATGATTAAAATACAGCAGCTCCGCTGCCTCGGCCACGTCATACGAATGAACACAAACGATCCAGGCCTCAATGTATTCAACTCGGATCCCCCTGTTGATGGCAGAGGAAGAGAAAGGCCTCCTCTGCGTTGGAAAGACCAGGTGGAGAAGGACTTGGCTTCACTTTACATTTCCAATTGGCATCAGTTGGCACAGAAGAGAAACGGCAGGTTACAGCGCCAATCAAGACAAAGAAAATGGTATATTAATAATAACTAGTGAATCCGAATGGCGTTAAAACGCCAAAATTTAATATAACTTCTTAATCAGGTCGGCAACGGTTATAACTCTGTGCGACAAAACTCTAAAAATTTCAAAACACATGAAACCATCAATAAACTCACAAAACTAGGGGCTAAATATAGTAAAACTGCGTTTTTAGTTTTTCTCTTTGACGTCAGGATTTTTGATATAAGGACTTTGAAATTTCAAGGATGTAATTAATTCAAAAAATTATTTAAAAATTTCAGTGAAATGCAGAATATTAGTATAGGTGCCAAATGAAATATAAAATTCTCCAGACTTAAACCAAACTAAATCTGTTTGGCTCACAAGGACGAATAGGTATTGAAAACTCCCTCTTAAATATTTTCTTTTTTTTAAGCAGGACAAAATTCGAGGATATGGTGGTGTATATATCAGTCTTTAACAAATACATTTTTGAAAAATAAATATTTAAAATTTTCAAGGATATTCGAGTGTAAAATTTTAAAAGTGCATTTTCAACAACTATTTGTCCTGTTACACCAAAAATTGAATCTTCTACAATTCTATAGAGTGTTTTCTTTTATTTAATACCCATATTGCTACTCTACATTCCACTAAATTGTTTAAATAATTTTTTGAATTCATCATATCTTTGAAGATTCAAAGTCCTTTTAAAAAAAATCCTGACGTCAGATAGAAAAACTAAAAACACAGTTTTACTATATTTGGTCCATGGTCTCGCGAATATTTGGATTTTTTAGTGTAAAATTTACTGTCGTACCGTGTATGCGATCCGTGCGCCATATTTCATCTAAATCTGTCCAGCCGTTTCTGAGTGAAGAGTGGTCTCGGATTGTTGTCGGTTTTTCATTTCATCAAATTTTAAATCAGTCTGTACCGCTAAAAAAGTTCTAACTTAAAAAATAAGACAGGCCAAGTTCTTCCATTTGACATCTCATTTTTGAAATGCGAAGGAACGGTGCAGATCTAATGACCTTAGAAAAAATACCCGCGCGTATAATATATACATACATAATAAAAAGTACATTTCAAGTTGCTACTAAAAATCGCATTGATTTTTGGCAATTTATTTTCGCTGACAGTGTCTTTCGTATACAGAACATTGTAGAACATGCTTTCTATGGAAAAACTACGTGACTCTGTCAGCAAAAAACAAAAATGCCAAAAAACCACGCGAATTTCTAGAAAATTGAAACTTCCATTTTTTTATACCAAATTATATGGGCTAATAAACTGCATACTCAAAATCTTTGTAGAGAATATAATTAAAAAGTTTAAAATTTGTATGCAACGTTTTTGGAGATGTTTTGGTTCGCTAGTTTGAAAAAAAAAAGGAGTTTTGAAAAAACTGTAGATGAAAGTGCACATGTAGAAGATAACCTGTGCAAAATTTGGTGAAAAAATACCCGTTTTTAAGACATTTAGATGGCCCGGTAGACATGGAATTCACGATGTATAGATAATAATATTCAGGCGAATACACTTTTGCTAAGTGTTACTTTATAAAATTTTACGCCGCCTCTTAAGGAAAAACTGTATTCTGGAAAGCTTTCTCGAGGCAGAAATACAGTCAGAAGTTTGCCATTGCCTGCCGAGGGGCGACCACTGTTAGAAATCTTTTTCTAATTTAGAAGTTGCTCGGACAAATGTATCGAAACCAGGTACTATGGAGTCTACGCACATCTAACCAATCAGCCATAGCGGCCGAAGATGGTATGTTACTCAACTAAAGTTTAGCTCTAAACGTCCACGCATTGCTTTCAAATGATTCTTGAATTATGGAGGAAATTGGTGGCACCCACTCTTCAAATAATCACTTCATTTAAGTGTTTATTCATTTGGCTATTCAAATTCGATAAAATACCAAGATAGCCAAACCATCAAAGTCATAACAGTAAACGTTGAGCCACCAGGAAAACATGGAATCGCAAGCGCAACAAAAGCGACACACAGGACGATAGACAACTAAAACATTACTGAAAACTAAAAATTAGGAAAATATTAAAAAAAAAGAGAAACTCTTGCACTAAGAAGCATAACCAGACAATCCAGGAACTTTAAGGGCAAAAAAGTGTTAATACTACAACAGTGTGTTGGTGGAACGGAAGGCGCGTATCATTATGGCATTACTATGCAGAGCCATTGGACACACGCTGCTGGCGGCTGCCGCTTCTGATATTGTCTGCCATTGCCGCAGCGATCATTAAAATCAACATTGCCAATGAACGCATATAAAAAATCAATTGTCATTTATGACCATTGTGGCAGTATAATGGGGCCATTATAGAAACGAGTGGAAGCAGCTGGACAGTGCCTGGCTGGAGTGAGAGCGATAAAGAAGAAGGAGCGGACAAGGAGTTGGAGTCGTGGAGTCGAGGTGCATTAAAAAATGCAAGTAAAATATACTTTTTTTTTTGGTGATCACACAAGAATTCTTAAGGTTTATGGCTTTTGTTTCGAAAAATTTTAATGTACAATTTTTGTTGTCTTAGCTGCGTGCAAATGTGCGAACGGAGGTCAAATGTGGAGTTTTTAGTTTTTTCGTTATTTTTTTTACTGAGCACGTGAAAGTTATGAGGATTCATGTATGGCAATTGACGATAACTATAAAAGTTTTACGATTATCGTCATTTAAGTGATATATGGATAGCTAAGTGAATGGATGGGTGTGTGAGTTCAGACTGTGCAAGCGAAGGGCGAAACGGAGCACTTAGTCATACGGTTTTACAGTTCTCTCCATGACTTTTTAGTCTGAAATTTCGGATATGATCCCGAAATCATTGTATAATCTAAGCAGACATGATCGATCCGAATAGAAATTCTTTTCAAGAAATCTAGAAGAAATTACTCTTAAACGAATGTCGACCGACTGTCGCCAATACAGGTCAATTACATAGATAACGTGCTACACTCTTCATTTCTTCTACATCACGGCAGTCGAGTGACGACAAAAGTAATTCATGTAATTCAAGACCCATACTGTTGGCGTGCGTTCTCATCAAGCAGTGGCCTGTAATAACCCTGATCTCTCATCGGCGCATGAGACAGCCTTAATACGGCCCTGAAATAGGCCAGTGTAGCGTTCGACTAGAGCGGGGCCAGAATTTTACCGAAAAATCGCTTTGTATAACCGACAAAGACACACCTGCAGGTACCTCCAATTCTCTACCATCAGGCTACCTTTCGAGTGCCCTCTGACCATAACCGGCAGAATAAAATATTCTCTGGCAACATCACTAAAACCTCTAGTAAAATTCGTACGATTTGTCCCGTACCAACCATGGACTGCTCCCCTTGGGGGTCAAAATCTGCAGTTTTTGACCTTTAACCTTCTCCATCGTTGTCATTTACCGACCGCTATCTCCTGTCGCTCTTTCTTGTTTGCCAGCTGCCTAGAAGCCTTGGGAGTAGGCTTAGGTTTTTTTTGGAGGAGCACTCTGCTGAATCCGGTCACGGCTTCCAGAGAGAATCTCTAAATTCTAAAATGCAAAAAGCAAAAATCATCAAAATCCGCATAAATAAAGATTTTCTGTATACTCGAGTCCAGGGACATCTAGCGGATTAATTTTTCGTAAAAGTATTGCTTATCATATCTGGAGTATAAGTTTTTAATTTAATCAAAATCGAATGGTAAATACAGATTTAATGAATATCTCTACTCTAACGCCACCTAGCAGCTTCATTTTTAGTCGAAGTATTTCTCGTCACACCCTCATTTTTTTATCAAAATCGGATCATAAATATATATTTTCTGAAAATCTCGCCTCATGCACCACCTAGAAAATTAAAATATATCCTATGTCCGTGCCACGGGTCCAGATAATATACTGCCCAAATTTGATTGAAATCCGTTCATTAGTTTTTGAGCCAAGTTTTAACAAAGAAAACGGTTACATTTTTATACACAGGCTGATTCAAAACTGCGTACAAATATTTGGCACAGATGATGGACAAACAAATAGATGCCATTTGAATCTCGGCTCACTCTCTTCTGATAAGCGATGCAACCACTGTTGGTGATTTTGTGATATTCAAATTTTCAATTGAAATAACTCGTTACAATGAAGTAATTAAAGATTTTCTGAAAAATTATGCAAAAATTGACTGTGTACCGCACTAAAATCATGATGGAAGGTTTTAAAATTTATTTCAAACTAGCTGACCCGGCGAACCTCGTACCGCCTCAGAATCAATAAATGTTGTGATAACTTATTAGTTCAATTAAATTCAGTTATTATTGTGATAAAATGAGTACTCACAATGAATTAAGTTCAATAAGTATACAAAAATCAAAATGCCTGGAAGGGTTGCACTCGGGCCGATACACTGAAGCATACCATGACTTATGAAATTTTTTGTTTTGTTGTCAAGGGTTAGATCGAACAAAGCGGGTGGTTTTCCGACACGTTAACATGCTTCATATAATTGACCAAGAGAAATATTAATTTTCTTCATTCAGGCCCTAAAACTCAAGGTTTGGCCCTGTGATTTGAATTCGCTTAAACTCGAATTAATCAAATTAATAATTAAAAATTACAATCGATGCGCGCACAATCATAAATGTGATAACCCCATAAAGTCAACATCTTCGAAGGCAACTTACTGTTTGAAAATCGCGATCGAAAATAAAATTCCACAGAATTACGAACGAATCAGCCTGAGAAACCAAACACACAGTCCAAAATTATCGATTGGATTTATTGTCCAATGTGCATATCATCAAAATTAACTCACCTTTGAAATCTCTTTTCGCTGATGAATTTCAGAAAAAATTGTTTTAAGAGAATTAATTGACTCGAAATCAAATGTAATAACCGTCGAAATGCACGTCTGCACATCTACATATCTCAATGGTGTGTAATGAAATGACAGCACAACTGAATCAACTGTGACAGAGATTAAGTTGTATACGGAATCAAATTTTTTATGATTTTCTTATTTTTCAATGCGCAAAGAAACTTCTCTAGGCCGAGACGAACAAAAAAACGAATAAGTGGAACTTTTTTCGTTTCAATCTACTGGACTTAACATAACATAACACTGGGTTGAGTGACTTTAAATTGATCGAATCATAAATCAAGAAATCAATTTCATGTTAGTTGACGTGAATTGGGGTGAGGTGATGTTTCCATCCACTATTACCGCTAAAGAAGTTTCACTTCCAAAAAAATCAAAAAAACCCGCTACATACAAAATGTATGAGAAAATGAATTTTCTTCATATTTTTTTTCGTGAATTTTCCGTTTTTTAATAATTATTCTGCTATTCGAAACGGAGACAAATTCAACAAATCAAAGATCATGAACATCGATCCAGCCGTTCTTCAGTTATAAATTGTGTAACTACCCCTAAAGCTCATAATATCCAAGGCTTGTACGCAAAGATATTAGCTCAAAATGAAAAAAAAATTTATAATTTTAATGCTTTAATCGATTTATCTTCAACTGGCCGTAACTCGGTAAGTAAGCCCCGGGGAGAAAAATGTCCCCTAACATTTTTTTTGTTTGGTCTAAGGAATACGTGTGCCAAATATTTGTACGCAGTTTTGAATCACCCTTTATATAGACTAAAATGTGAAATTTACCCAAATTTCCTATGTTCTAACACTCTTCCGAACTCCAACAATATTTGTACACTTGAGAATACGTAACTCATATATACATACGTAAGTATGTATGTATGTATGCATTTATCCAATTTACAGCAATTGCATGCCAAACGGTGAAGTCACTGGAAAATTGACAAAATGTATAGCAGCTGACCACACAAGCTGTGGTTACAATGAAAAGCAATAAATAAATGTAAAAAGGCAGGAAGGAAGGAAGGATTAAGCCCATCACACACTTACAGCTTGTGTGGTCAAGTGGGAAGAAAATACCATATCTTTGTAGTCAAACAAAAAAAAAAGCAAAAACGAACCAATAATAAATTTTATTGTTGTGACATAAATTCCTTTTGACAACTATGTAAGTGGGCATTGCAAAGTACCTCTACCGTATCTAGATCCTGGTGGACACACCCTGGCAGATAGCAAGGGGATAAGGCACCGGCATTGGATATCAAAACTTTAACTGCCCTATTGGCGCAATAATCGCTGGCTCAGCGTTAGTGAAATTCATATTGGCGCTTCCCCGCTTCCCACGTGTAGGATATGAAAGTTGACGGCGAGTCTAGAGTGTGTGAAGCAAGCCACCCTATAAGCTGCTATAAAGCAAAAAAATTAACTTTGCGTTTTTACTACATTTTTTTTTAAGAAGGAAGGTCTTTTTTCCAGAGTTTTGTTTTTTATCTCCTGTTGAGCTTTCGATTTGTTTTGGGTCATTTTCGTTCGTTTTCCTTAAATGCTCGCCATGCAGTTTTTATGTGGCACGCGCGGCTGGCACTTAAGCAAACTCTCTGCAGCTATTGTGCTTGTTGCTATTTTTTTTCCTTTTACTGGCAGTATGAAACTCAACAACAACTAACAGCGGAAATGCGTAGTTTTTTAGGGTGACTTCCTGTTCAATCCGATTGCGTTCGCAGAATTCGCATTCCTGCGCTCATGTAGAAAATTCTTTATTATAAGTATGACAAAGACCCTGTTAATATGTATGTGGCATGGGAGCTGAAGAGAAACAGGCAAACTTCTGGTCGTGTTTTTGCTACGCAGCATTTTTCTATGCTGCTATTTTTTAGTTATTTTCCTCTTTAGGGAGTCATGTAACAAAACAAAGCCAACAGTTGGAAGTGGTTCAATAAGTTCATAAAATACTCGTTTAATAATTGCTAAAATTGACGCATAAAAATTCCAAGCATATGTGCATAGATGGGAAAATTCAAAGAATAGGCTGTAATCAACTTGCCGAAATATGAAGATATGTACATGTATGGTGCACGTGTATATATGTATGTATGTTTGTTTATTTATATTGCTTCGTAAAAAAATATTGCAAAAGTTGTTATCAAAAGTTTCCCTGCTGCACACGAAGTAGCAACGAGTAGTACTTGCTTAAAAAGCCATGCTGATTGAGTGAAAATTACATTCTTCTGAAAAATATTCTGTACTGGAAATACCAAGTGTAAATGTGTATGTTGATACTATCTTTCATTTGTATGAACAATTCTACTTGCATAGAAAAATTTGTATTTTGTATGTATGCACGTACTTATTTATGTCTGAGCGAGTTAATTTTAATGAGCAAATCACTTGAGAAATTAATGAAATGGAAATTTTCAATTTACTGGTACTCAATAACTCTTTAAGGACATCTTCACATAAATGAAAATCGCTAGCTAGCAGTCCAACCGTAGGGAAGGTCCAATTTTAACTTTTCAAACTCAATAATCTAACCGTTTTGGTGGGGAAACTGACATAACTTCCACGGAAATCACTTCCATGGGCCCGCTGAATTTATTTCAAACTTAATTTCCACTGCCGATTAGACATAACTTCAGGAAAATCTCATGGAAGGTATGTCATGATTTAACTTCCACAAAAATTTGGGGCAAAAAAGGTCATCCAGTGGGCGAGCGAATGACTATATCAAATGCTTTAACAATTTAATTTAAAATTTTTAAAAAGTGGAGTTATTTAGTGAGCGGTTCATTTAATACAAAATTATTATGGAACTTATTTCTTACATATCTTCCATGAATCAGATCTGTGGAAGTTATGTCTGAATTTACTTCCATGGACCAAAAATCGATCGATGGTAGTAATTTCACGACATAACTTCCATGAAACTTATGTCACGAAAGCTATATCGAAACCCCTTTTGGTAAAGAAGTAAAGGAGTCAAGTCGTACCACCTAAATCGCCAATGATAGATTAAATTAAGAATTTTTGGAAGGCTTCGTTCACTTGCGGACTAATTTTATCACCGTAAACTTATTTTGAATCAGTGATTGTGAAAATTATAGTTAGTAATACACTTAAGTATTTTGGATGTGGCATGCGCCTTGATATTGTCACACAAAGGGAAGGGACCTACAGTTTTGCGTCTACTCCAAACGACGATTTTGTTTTTATGAGAAGCTGTTCATGACAGAAATACACTCGAAGGTTTGACATCGCCTGCCGAGGGGCGACCGCTATTAGAAAAAACTTGTATTTTTTATTTTTTTGATGTCGGTCGGAAACTCGCACAACACCACAGCGGCCACCTGTAACTAAATAGTATTCAGTAAATACAGAGGATGATAGTATTTAATCGTCAAAATGAAGGGCGCTTCTAAAAAAGGTTTTCATGTCGGACTTTTTTAATAAGTGTTCCTCTTTGGAAGCTGTTATAGAAGATCTTCCAATAGCCCTGTCATTCGAAGGCAGACTAGACGCTTTATTTCTAAAGCAGCGATCAAGCAATGAAAAAAATCGCAGTAGACTAGGTGGATCATTTCTGGATTATGGTTAAATAGGTACTGATGTCAATATTACTTATTTCTTGTAAATTTTTTTTTCTTTAAGAGAATCTGAAATAGAAACCCTGCATTAAAGTTCGAATGAATTATATTCACAATTCAATGTCGTTGTGCATATGCGTACATTATAGCGGTGGCGTTTCAATTATTTATAGTGATGTGCTGAGTCGATACTTTTAAGTATTGCTCCATACTCGGTACCGAAAGCTTAGATTTCTGATAAGAGCGCACAACAGCCAAAAATATTAAATAAAAGGAGTTCAGGGAAGCCTCCCCTATCAAAAGTAGAAGAATGTAGAGCCTAATATAGTTTTTAATCTTGAATAAAATGATAAATGTATATACATTTTTCGTATAGAGTTTATGACAGTTATGTGATATTGGCCCGTTTTTTACAAGACTTCTTATCTCTTCTTATCTCACTTTCATATATTCAACCGTATAATAAAAAAAACACGCGTGTAGCACCGTACACGTGATAGAAGTGAAACTTCTTAAAAATTCGGAAAAATTAAGAATAAGTGAGAACCTTAAAAAAATGTATAATACAAAAATTTACATAAATATATCTAATTATTATTATTATATTCTAGTATTGTATTTTGCTTTTATTTGAGCACAACTTAACAATAAAGAAATTTTTATTGGACCAATCCCACGCAATGTAAACAAACATTGTGTTAGCGCAATGTGTCAAAGCATGGAAAATTGTGTCGTTACCCAGCACTAGTATTTAATAAAGATTATAGAATAAGAGACTGCGCCATCTTGCGGGTGATGGCATCTCAATAGCAACAAAGAAAATCACTTTAATTTGACTTCTTTCGCATGGCGAGCTCCTGAGCAGAAAAACGTATTTGAAGCTATTTCATTCAGTCGCATGTTATATGTACATATGTATGCAATTCTATATTTGTATACTTACATAATTACTCTACAGATAGTTTAAAAGAAATCTATATTTACTGATCACAGAATTTTGCAAGGAAATTGATCACAATTCTGTAAGGAAATCAGAGAATAGCAAAAACATAGACGAAAATGAATAATTCTTTTAGCCAGTTCCCGTACTGCAGGGTTTAGTCAGAAATATCGCGAAGTCGTTTCCGCATACACATATATAATAGCTTCAGTATCTATTCACTATTTATGACCAAATGTTGAAATACGCGAACAGGCTAACTCTCTTTTGGCTATCTTCCCTTGGTTTGACAGTTTAAAGCATGTTCAGACAGAAATTAAATAGAGTCAATTAACTTTTTAATTGAGCTAACGTTTTTGGGTGTTCACACGCAGCGGTTCCATTAGCTACAGTGATGGAAAAGTTGGTGCAATCGTACCTTTCTGTAATTTAAAAGTATACAAGCACGCCATTTTAGGTACATTTGGAACGTAGCAAAATAACCTTTCAGGAAATCTTTTCTTATTGTTATTGAAATTTCAGCGCATTTTTTGATGTGGGCAACTTGTCCAAAGCCTCTCCTTGTGAAGGGGCATATAAGTGATACAAAAGGGTGGTCAAAGTAACGTAACTGTGGTTGATTGCGCCAGATATATAGAGACTATTTGTTTTTAAAACGTTAGATCGAAGAACTCGGAGGAAAGTGATTCACCTTTTCTAAAACAGTTTTGTCTCACACTGGTCGAAATTATTCTGTCCTTTTATAGCCAAATTTGCTTTATGTGAGTCTAAAACTTGATATGCTACCGAAGGGATAGGTTATCCTCTGATTTTTTTAGCTATAGTTAGGTTAGGTTAGAGTGGCTGCCCCGCGCAGAGCGCAGAGCACACGTAGGCTGGAAAAGCCCGTTGTGATACCACTGGCCGAAGCCATTCGTTTCTTTCCCCCCTTCCTTAGTCATTGAACCACCGAGTGCGTTTTATATAGCACAGAAAGTCGAGGACGCTCGCCGAGTTCAAGTCAGCTAGACAATCCATAAAGTACTTGTTGAAGAGTTGGTTGCGCGTGTTGGCCAGGGCGGGACAATGGCAGAGATAGTGCACGATGGTCTCCTCCTCTTCCTCGTCCCTGCAACTGCGACAAAAATCATTGGTGGGGTATCCTAGCCTTTTACCGTGCGTGCCCAGCAGGCAGTGCCCGGTTATTACCCCTACTACTAGTCTTAGAGAGGAGCGGTCCAGCCGAGTAAGAGCAATGGATCGCTTTTCATCAATCTTTGGCCAGATTTGCCTGGTAGTATGGCAGGTGGTTTCTGCAGCCCACCTGGTGTTAACCTCCTCGATGAGTACAGCTTTCAGTCTGTGTTTGCAGGAGGTAAGAGGTATGCCCGCATTCTGAGCAGAATTGACTTCAGATATTTCCGTCCCCTTCCTTTCCAGCTCGTCGGCTAGGCAGTTGCCATGGATGTCCCTATGTCCAGGGACCCATACAACAGTCAAGGAGCATTTTGATGCCAGCAGGTTGAGAGTCTTCCTGCATTCTAAGGCTACTTTGGACGTTGTTTCGTTAGATTTGAGGGATTTGATAGCAGCTTGGCTGTCAGAATAGATAGCAATAGGCCTTCCTGGAGGGGCGGAGGTTATGAGCCACCGAGCCGCCTCCATTATGGCGTTTAGCTCTGCCTGAAAAACGCTACAATGGTCCGGTAAGCGAAAACTGAGGTTTAGCGCGAGCTTTTCAGAGTAAATCTCGCTCCCCACTCTTTCGTTAAGCTTGGAACCATCAGTAAATATGGCCGTAGACCCTGGGTCCAAGTCTGTGGCCCCTTCCCATTCGTTCCTCTCTGGGATTCTTGTGGAGAATTTGTTATCTAAAGAGAGTAGAGGAGTGGTATAATCTAACTGTCGTAGATTATCCG
>JAPVRG010230813.1:0-11929 GCA_029783565.1 Rhagoletis cerasi | reverse complement strand
TCTTTTCAAAACAATAAAATATATAAATTAAACTAGAAAAGGAAAAATAAAATAAAAAAACAAACAATGAGATAAGTTTCTAAAAATTACAAAAAATTAAAAAAATATATATAAAAAATAGGATCCTAAAAAAGTAATTATTGAGTAATTAGTTTTGTTTTTAAAACAATAAGATCTAAAAATTAATATAAAAAGAAAAATGTTAAATATGTTTCTAATTTATAAAAATTAAATTAAAAATAGAAGGAAAAAATTAAAAAATTAAAAATAAAATAAGTTTAAATGAAATTAAAAAATATACTTTATATGTATATAAAACAGAGCTTTTAAATTTCAATTACGATAAGTAATCATTAATTTTTTAGCATTTTTTAATTTTAATGATTATCTTAATTTTCTTACATAACCCAGAAATTAATAATCAATAATTAATTATAATTAAAAATAAACAAAAATAGTCATGATTAATTGCCATTAAAAAATAATCAAAAATAATCAAATTATTAGAAATAATCATATAATCAAAATTAATCAAACTATTTTTTTAATTATTTTATTATTTTTAATTATTTGATTGTTTTTAATTACTTGATTGTTTTTAATTATTTCATTGTTTTTAGTTATTTGATTATTTCTAATTATATGATTATTTTTAATTATTTTTAAAATTGGATGAAGCTGTGTTTGGCAGACAAATTTTCATAAGCTAGTATTAAATAACTGAAACCAAATTCACTGTACGAGTAACTACTAATTAAGAAGTGGACTATGTGTGTATATTGACGAAAATGTGGAATTTTCCTAAGTTTAACACCAAATTTAGATTTGTGATGCATGTATAATATGCGGTTTTGTTGTAGTATGGACTATATTTTTATAGAAAATTAGCAAATAACATAACAAAGAAACCAGTGCTGTTTTTTGAATTTTTTCGCTTTTGTTATTATCCTTGTGCATTTATCTTATGTTACTGTATTGATTCCCATTTTTATTAACTGTGTTGTAATGAATTATTCACAAGTTGAACTAAATCATAAAATTGAACCAAAAACCAAAATTATTGAAAATATTCAAAAATAATCAAATAATTATATTAATCTTATAATTGAAAAAAATCAAAAATAATTAAAAATAATCTAATAATTATAGTAGTTATGTAATTAAAAAATTTCAAAAATAATTAAAATAATTAAAAATAACAAAGTAATCATGTAATCAAAATTAATTAATCAATTAATTTTTTTTAAGTTATTAATTATTATTAATTAAAAAACGGACTTTATATAATAATCATTATGATTATTAGTCATTATTTAACAGGTCTGATATAAAGAAAAAAAAAATAAGGACGACTCGAACCTCGGATCTCCCGAATGTTTTGCTCACTCGGACTTTGCGACTGTTGGAGCAGCGCGAGCAAATGATATGCAAGTGTTTTCTTTCAAAAGAGGTATTCATCATGGAAGTTAGCCAGGACACTTCTTTTGTAAGATTATCGTGTCAAAATAAACAAAATCTTTCAAACTCTCTTGCCTACTGTCTTTCGATTATCTTACAAAAGACTTTCGACTATCTTACCCAGAATTGTCCGGTAAAGCTACGAGTGAGTAGATACTAAATTTGTGTGATAACAAAATATTCCGGTTTCGTTTTGATGATAAAATTTCATTTTCTGCTACCTAATAAATTATAAGATTTTCCTGAATCTTAGCTATACATAAGCCTAGGAAATTTCGGCTTGGTTTGGCTTAGATGCAGTTATTAAAGATAAAAGCATTATATCTTGAAAGCTTTTGTCACCACTTTTGGCGACTCTTTACGATTTCTTTATGGAATACATCATCCTTACTAACTATGCCTTAATATTAAGCACAAGGAAGTTTAACGACTAAGGCTAAATTTTAATGAGTTTCTTATCACAACTCCAGGAAGCGAGAGATCAATATCTTTAAATTCAATAAGCTCCCTCAATGTTCGTGCAATTGGTGGATTGTGAGCATAATTGGATTTACAAGGTTGGACATAAAACATGTCAAGATTCCTGAGACTTCAAACAGGAATATTGAAAAATATTCTACTTAAAATTTCCGCACAGTCAATAGTACCTGTCAAGACATTGATTGCAAAAGAACATGACAAAGCTTTTTTTCTACTATGAAGTAAATCTAAATTGATAAGAAGGCAACGAGAGTTATATGAAAGAAGAGGCTCTTCGAAATTCAGCGACCTCAACGAAAACTGAATAACAATTTTTTGTATCCGCTCAATTCTATTAATATAAGTGATTTGAAAGGGCCGCCAAATAAAGGGGGCATATTCTAGATGAGATCTAACAAAGGCTATATACAGCTCCTTGAGTGTGTAGGGATCAGTAAAGAAGGAACTGTTTCGGCGTATAAAAGCAAGCATAGCATAACCATTGGCCACTATATAATTTATATTATCTGTAAGTAGGAACTTATTGTCAAAAGCACTGCTAAGTCTTTAACTTGAGTATCTGACTCTAGTTGTGAACCAGAAATTTAATAATTTAATTAGATGAGTTTATGGTGTTACACGTTTTTGGAAAAAATTATATGGTAACATTTTTTAACGTTTAAATATAGCCGATTACGCACACACCAAGAGTGCACCCTATCAATATCAGTTTGCAGTAAAACTGAGTCGTCAGCCTTCGAAATAATAGAATAGATTTTGAGATCATCCGCATAAAGCAGGAATTTAGAGTGTAAAAAGCAAGTACTTATGTACATATGTAGGAGAGTAAAGAAACAATAGGCTTTTTCAATTTTGTTGCTGCAAAGATTGCTAATTTTTGCTTTTCAGTAGGCAAATTAAGAAATTCTGACTTTTCAGGTTTTAAGTTGCAATTAGTATAATTTGGAAACATTATTAAAAAAATGTTCACTATATAAATGAGTTTTATGACTAAGTGGCATTTTTTCTTTCACTTGAATATTAAAAAAACTACATTCAAATTTTTTATTAAAACTACAAATTAAAAAGTTCCCCTTTAGAACCCTCGGTCCTAAAGGTTTAAATATTTTTTTTTACACATTTTAACCATGTTGCATTGAAGGTCTGCTTATTTCCCAAAAGATTGGGTTAGTTTACAGCAGTGCTGGGCAGGCCATAGCCTCGCGAGGCTGACAATGATCGTATATTTGGATCGGCAATTCACACGTACGCAAAGCTGTGTACGCTAAAGCTATGTACCACCATACACGAGCGTAAATACTTTTGTGTGCGTGCGTTTGGTTTTGTCTAGCACTGGTTAAGAGACACGTAGCGATAACATAAAGTAAATTTGTTCTTCGCCATCACAATAGGTTTCTTTACACACTTTTTTGAAAGCAGCATGTCTAACCTGACCTAACTTAGTTTTTATTCTACACTCAGAAAAGAGTCATCTAATATATTTCCTCAACACAAGATTTGGTAACTGTAACCAAATAATGTAACTATAACCAAATCGTGTGATTAGAGATACATATTTGGTTAAGGTAACTAAACTATTCTGTCAGTATACCAGCAGCTCTTTATGGAATCAGCTTACAAGCTTGATTGCAATAATTTCTGAATCTATTGATGTTACTATAGAGAGCAATGTGCTTCTCATCGATAATTTTCCTTAGACTAGTGCTGCTCTGCTGGTCGTAACCAATTAGCCTGAGTTTTCTGAGGATATATGTCCTCTGATTGAGTACCTGTTTTTTCATATTTCCTGGAACTTCACCAAGTTTCCTGCCCGCCAGTAAATTCATAAAGCTTTCCTTTAAAAGTTATATTCGACATTTTTGAACTCATTGGTTATTTATTGGGGAGAGCTATTTCATGCAATTTCTTCCATATAAAACCATACATCTCGTTTTTAAAAACATCACAATAAATTGCTAGGCTCATGGAAATTAGCATGCATACATACAAACCTCATCTAGTATTTTTTGCTTCAAAAGATTGCATAACAGCACCACAACTCACGCTCGACCCTGAATAGATTACCTTTCCTGGTTATTTAATTTTGATTGCAATTCAATTTAATTTCCTTCAGCCTCATATTTAACCTTTTCGCACAATCAACTTCATTCTTCTAACAATTTCCACTTTTGACCACTTTTCTATGCAGTACCAAAGCATAATTTAATTTTTTCCCGTACACATTCTTTGCGCTCGCACACATCAGACCACAGTTTTTTCAAGTAACTTTCGCACACATCCTGTGACTAGTGGCTTGATTTGTCTTTCTACATAGACACAGTTTTTTTTTTCTTTCATCAATTGCCACATATCCTATCGCCTGTTGCCCGATGGCTATTTGATGTCGGTCGTTCGGTGTCGATGCTATGCGCTCCATTGAGTGACCTTTCAAATGGTAAACGACTTTTAGTTTTTGCTTTCGGCCCTACCATAGTACAGTAAACACATTTCCATTGCCTTTGCCACGTGTTTACGTAGGTATGTGTATTGGTGCTGGTAAATTAGTTGTTGCAGTAGTTGTTTTTGCTTTTGTCGTTATCGTTATTGTTATGGTTGTTGAACAAGTGCCAAATGTGGGCGACAAGCGTAGACATGGCGGAACTGCAACAGGATGGGAACATCAACAACTACAACTGCACACAAAAGCCAAGTAGCGTGTATGCGGCATGAAAATGCAACGGTATATATATGTGAGTGTGTGTGTGCGAATATGTGGATATATAAGCATGTATTAGTTATGTGTATGTGCATGAATGCACTCTTGCCGCAGTATGAGCGTGTCTGCTCAACTGTCTCTTCTGTCCGTGTTGGCCAACAACCGGATGTAACACCTGGCTTCCGATTAAGCGATTATAAATTTGTGGGCAAATATCCGTTTTATGCGCTTGTGTGTGATTGCAAGTGTCTATACGCGCAGACACACATTCGTATTTGTATGTCATCAGCCAATATGCAGCTTTATAAACTTAGTTTAGTTGAGTTTACTCAACGATTGCTAGGCGCATGTATATACTTTAGGGTGGGTCGAATTTTTTTTGTGCTAATTCGCCTGGTATTTTCGGATTCTACAGATAATTCTAAGGGAAAGTGTAGAGAAAACCATAGGTCGGAAATGAGTTTCGAGCGGAATATTTGAGTTCTGCATTTATTAAGCGAAAAATCAACAGGAAGTTTTTGGATATAACTACAAATTATTGTCGTGAAGCTTAACAATTTGCATTTAAGGAAACGGAATGGCATTTGATTTAGATGGTCGTGAAAAAAAATGTAATCTTACATTTTGTAGTGGCGGATATCTTTTATTTACAATGATACTGAATAAACATAATTGTATTATCATCAGAACTAAAGGTATGTAGCGAATTTCCGATCAATTGGTCAACAGAAAGGGGAGAAATTTAAATTATTACAAGATTTAACCCAAAAAGAGTCAAAAGGACCCACACTTGTAAGAAATAGTGGGTTAAAAACTCCACAAAAATATGCACCATTAAATAAAAATATCAGTAACTAAAATATAAGCATTTTATGTGCAATAGTGTAACAAAAGGTGGACATATTATAGAACTAAGTAGGATAGAATAAAAAAATCAAATTTTATGAAATGGTAAATTTTTCATTTAAGAATTTCTTAGCCATGGTTTCTTTTTAACTTTCTCTTAGAACTATCTATAAAATCCGAAAGTACCATACGATACGTCGAAAAATTTTCTTCCGAAAAATTTGGCGCACCCTAATGTACATAAATACATATACATATTCGTATATATATGTAGCACATGTTTGTAAATATATATGTATGTATGGATGTATGTATGAAAGGAGAGATGTTTTTGTTATTGCCCTCGTTTAGCTGTTACACATTGGTTCTGCTTCAGCAACTGCAATTGCAGCGATGCAATAATAATACCTTAATTATGAGCGGATATAATTTGATTAAAAGCATTAGCGAGCATTTAAGGTGATTATATGTACACACACATGTATCTATGCATTTATATGCTAGGGAATATTCGCATAGATACATAATACCACATACATATGCCCTAATGTAAATATGAAAATACATATGAGAATATGCATTGATGGGATAATGAAATGGACAGCAATTGTTTATAATCGATGATGGACATGCCCCTTGGTCTTACTAAAAAAAAATAAGAAAGGGTGGCCGTATGAAAACCATTTATAGGACGTAACAAGCTGCAGACATTGCTAGCTACAAAAGGTATTTTATATGTCTGGACTCTCTAAAGCAGGTCTTCGGTCAGTGGATTCGCCATAAATGCTATTAAGATCGAACTCGTGTTTTTCACCAGGAAGTATAAGACACCCCAAGCGACGGTTTTCCGCTAAAGTCAAGTATTCGAATTTGATTTTAGAAATTAATCTTTTATGAAAGCTTTGCATTGGGGAAAGAGTAAAGAAGAAGCGGATCGCTACTGCTGCATGGTTGGGCCTCTTTCTAACATAATTTTTTAACTGTACGAAATAATCATGAAGCCTTTAATGCCTTGTAGTGCCTTCGGCTGCCGGATTGCACTCGAGGATACCAAGCTAGTCAGAAAGCTGGAGAGAAATCAACGGCCGTCCTAATTCAAATCAGAGAATCACTTAGGGCCACTCCGGCGCTGGCTTTTAACGTCATGACTAAGTTGCGCAATGGGCAACGGTCTTTCAATTGGAAGTATTAGCAATACTTATAGTAGCAGACTATAGACTTCCAGATCACTGCAGTGTTTTTCAGGCGGAGATATACGCAATCCACATGGCGGCAAGGTTGGTAAGCATGATAGACTCAGCTCGATCCAAACTTACCTTCGTTGTTGACAGTCAGGCGGCTATCACAGCCTTAGGGTCGGTAATGACAAACAGGAAATGCGTCAAAGAATGCCGAAGATCCCTACAAGCTCTACAGCAATACATAATCAATCTTTACTGGGTCCCGGGGCATTGCGGTGTCCCGGGAAATGAGGAAGCGGACGAATGTGCTAGAAAGGGATCTGAGATGGGGCTCGGGGAAGCGATCCATATCGTGAAACCTCCCCTACGATTTCTATCTTCGGAAGTCGAGAGACTGACAAGGCCAGCTACCGACGGTAGGTGGGAAAACCTGCACACCTGCACGAAGAACAAGGAGCCTACTAAGGCTTTCAAAGCCAAACGTTAGGCTCCTCACAGGAATACTATCGGGACACTGGACCATTGGCCACATGGCCGCCTGGTTCGTAGCCCCGCATAACGATTTCTGTAGAAGCTGCAGGGATTACGAGGAGTTAGAATCCCTCCAGCACTTCTTTTGCGAGTGTCCAGCACTTCGAAGAAAACGCCTCAAGTTTCTTGGGACCCTTTCTTCGAAAACCTGGATACCTTGGGGAAAGCTCCTTTGGAAGCACTGCTAGGATTCGCTAGAAAATCAAAATGGTTCGAAGACATGTAGGGACAGGCTTGTGGTAACTCCCCATGGGTAAAACAATGGGCCTCCGCGGCCTCCGAGTGAACTCTTCGCAGAGCAGCCCGTTTAACCTAACCTAACCTAAAGTAGCAGACTGGATAATTAGCGTGAACATTAAATCAGGCTCTGCAAGGACAGCCAAGCTACTCTTAAAGCCTCGGAAACCATTCGCGCCTTTTGAAAAATATTCCAGAAATCTACGTTGAGGCTGAAATCCGCTGCAAGGTTGCATCAGCTTGAGCTAGTGTAGCTGTCAGGACACTGTCATGTTCTTTGGAGCGTCCAATTGGACCGGAGCCAATTTTGAGGCCAAGCACAATCGGGTACACAAGGATTTCATTAATAAAGCTAATGAAGGCGTACTTTGTATTAAAAACTGCAAATTAATAAGTGTATCCTGAAAAGGTCTGAAAGGGTGGTATCAGAACTTCTTCTCAGACAGGGAAGGAGTGATATACGAGCCGTTATAGGACTGATTAGATAAGGGGCGCACAATGCATGGATATGATATATGATCACTATAGGCAACATCGTCGAACCACTGTGTACTCTTGCATGGCTAGTTGAGGAAAGCCCGAACTCCGTCTCGGTCTCATCTGGGTATGTATTTCCTATTCAGACTTACCCATATACAAAAGCCACAGTAATATTGAAGGAAACTGCGTAGATGGGACTCACCTCAGCTCAAAGAATGCTGAGACATGTGCAACTAAATGGTCTTTCTGGCCGAAGGTGGACCGAGGGCTGCCAAGAGATCTTTTTGGATACACAAATCTTAAAAGGGGTAGATATATTGACAGAACACTTTTCGAAGGATATTGACGCGGTAAGACTTAATGGGTAATTCCAACACTTTCTCTTAAGTAGCCCAAATACCTTGGATCTCACTTTTTACACTAGTCCTGAGAAACTTGATGTGACTGTAACTTGCCGCCTGTTCAAATTCGTTCTTGACACACAGCATTTGCTATAGCTGAGCAGTTACAGAACGTAGTGGTCTAAGTGTATTCCTCTTTGGTGCTTCCACCAAACCTATAAAACCCAGAAAATTACAAGGTTTTTAAAATCAAATTAATATTTTCGAAAGTACTATTGGAAAAGGTGTGGAGTTATGAAAGGAGCACTTCTCAGAAGTTATGAAAGGCAACGACAATTTCATGCTTTATTAAAATGTACTCAGAATTTAATATTTAGCCACGAAGTTCAACTTCTTCCACTCTTTCCAAGAAGTCATTCAAATAGCAAAAAAACAAAACCATGCGCACTTAAATTTTCAAGTGCAAGTGGGTCCTGATCGGCCATATTCATATATATATAGATAATGTTTAGCTGTTAATATGTCTAAAGAGTTCATAGTAATAAAAATAATTCAGAAATTTTGACCGCGATGAGCTATATGGTCGTACAATAACTTGCATCCATTAGATGCAATTCCCCTTAAAATATAGTAAAAAAAAAACTGATTTTCTCCAAAAGTTTTGAGTGGTATTCTAAATCATTTTCTTCTTATTTGACACTAACACCATTCGTCGGCTTAGGCGATGACCAAAAACCTTCCCCAATTACCACTCTCCGTTGCAAAGTTGCGCGAATTGTACATCCCCTTTTTTTCGTTGCTCACCCATGGGTGGCGAGTCGAAAGATGTTTACACTGCAGCTCCACTTTATCTGCATGCAGACGTTGTTGGTGGTGTTTATGCTGAATCATCGGTTGACAAAGTCTTTCCCTACTTCAAATAACTCCCAACAGTGACGTGTGTCCAAACACACAGCTAGTTCAACCTTTTCTGCTTCTTTTTTTATACTGGAAAATACTTAAATATTCAAAAAATACTAACTTTAAAATAAATGAACTTAAATTTCCAACAATTTCAAGTCAGCTTTTAAAGCCATATAATTAATTACATCATTTTAAAAATCTTATATTTTCTTCACGTATACATACATAGCTTCTTACGCAGCATTTATAAATTTCATAGACCCTTCTATTTTCTTTATTCATAATTTTGCAATTAGTTACAAAAACATTTCGCAAATATAACGGGTAGTAAAAAGAAATACATCTCACTTAATTTGCATAAGCGTAGTTTTTCACAAGCGCAAACGCTGAATAATAATATGCCAACTTTTTCATATATGTAAGCATCCATATATGTTGCAAACTTTTCCGCTAGCCAAGAGCACCAAACTGCTACTCACACACAAATGCATACACATTAATATACCTGTCTACATACATACACATATATATGCACATATATGCTTCCGACACAGAAATATGCGAAAACTTATAGCGACCAGCAAAAAACGTTGCCGGCAACCATAACTATGAATTTTCATAAAAAACGTAGCACACTTTTCTGCGCACTTACCTCGCTGCATACGGCCATTACTACATAGTTGGCATTTAGCGTGCGCTGCAAAAAGCGCATGCATGTGAAGGAGAAGAAGAAAAGCGAAGAGAAGAAACGGTGGCAAGCAAGTATGCTAGCCAACACATGCTCATTGTATCTGAGACTGCTATGGCATAAATAATTTAATGAGCGAAAACTCACGTAACACCTTAACCAGCAAATATGGAGTGGTTAAGCAAAAAATCTGTATGCTTGCATTATACACAACTACTGGCACATATCCAGATACAGGTGTATATGCTTGTGGACAACGCGGGAAATGCATGTATTTGTATATATGTATGTAGTGAAGTCTGTGAGCTATTTTCTTTCATTTATTTTAAATTCAAGGATTCATCCATTATCGAATATTATATTTAATAAATGGCAGCGTAAGTACTGGTCTTAAAAATAATTAAAAATAAAAACCAAACGAAGAAAATTCTCGAAAAACATGTTGTGCTGGTAGATACTTCCGTGGAAATTCGTATGCGAAGTTAATCTCTGAGCTTCTGTTCAGTCATTATAAGAAGAGCGATTTTTAGTGAGAATTCGCTAGTGGCTATTTCCTTGAAAGAAGTTTTCTTACTGCAAATTTACTTTCAACATTGAGGGTTTGAAATAAACAGGACTCTTAGTGTCGTTTCACACGCTCCAGTTTCCGATTACTCGGCAGCCGGTTTGCCGGTCGAAAAGTGTATACAAAGCAGTTAGAGCTTTCACAAAGTTGGTGGAAGGTTAGATATATTTTATGCCGGCAAACTGGCTGCCGATTAACTGGGAACCGGTCTTAAAATATCTTGATTTTCCGATGTTTAGTGATCCACGATGAAGCAATGAGGGTGATGAGTCGTCGTCATTATTTTGTATTCTAGAAAAAAAAGCACAGATTTCCGGGCAGGCAAAATTGTTTAGAAGTTTAACTTAACTGACATGTAAAGTTTCTTTTTTGAAGAAACTATGCCGTTGTGTTCTTGGATAAGTAAGAAAATAATAGCCGTGGATACCAAATTACAATTTTCGTTGACAGAAAAGCTATATTAAAGACCGTAGACCTCACTTGTTCGTCTTCAATAATTATCTAGAAATAGAAGTTCAGAGTGGGTACTAAAACTCTGTCTTATGAACTGACATGATCTTCATAGCGAGACGCAGATGCTCCATCAAGCAGTTCCTGGTTGGCTACAACGGCCGAAACCTGGGGCCAATTCATAGAGGGCGATGCTCAAAACTATTTTTTCAAATGTTTGAAATATAAGAAAAAAATTATGTCAGAAGATTCATAACAAAGTAACACAACTCGTGTACCAAAAATACCACTACCAACTGCACCGACTCCCGCCACATGAATGCCTCCATCGAGCTAGTTCAACTACCGCCTATTGCCACGCAAAATTTGCAGAAACTCCTAAAGAAACCAGTGTGTCTCTGGCACCATTAAGGTATCGATGCTTCAGCATATTCAAGTCCTCTTTATTCAGAAGTTGACATACTCATCCTATATACCGCATGTGAAGGTTCTCTCTCTTTGGTGTCAGACCCCTTCGAAACATCACTTTTCCTACCTACCCTTAGTTGAGCCCTAAAACAAGGGTTTCGTGAAAAGAGAGGACTGGATAGCAGCTAAGTAGGCAGTGACGAGCGCTGTTAGAAAATATTATGGCACGAAATCCATTGGGAACATATGGTGAGCACAGGTAGATACATATTATCAACGATCCTGGAAGGCGAGGATAGAAGCAGTGTTACAGTGTTAGGTAATCTACTTTTTTTGGCTTTCCACAAATCGATTTGGGTATTTTAACCACAAAAAGTGACCACTCAATAATGCTAAAGTAAGTCGTATTCGTTGTGATAGACGGAAGGCACGCTTCCAGTGTTTTAGACGTACGTACACTCCGAGGGCCAAACATCGACTCGGACCATTATCTTGTTGCAGCCAAGATACGCACCCGCCTCTGTGCAGCAAAAAATGTGCGTCCAACAATGCAAGGAAAGCTGAACGTCGAAGAGCTGCAATCACAACAGACGGCCAATTTATTCGCCACTCGACTCTCACACCTGCTCTCTGAGAGCACTCTTCAACAAACCGACATATGCCAGC
>JAPVRG010230809.1:3813-19482 GCA_029783565.1 Rhagoletis cerasi | reverse complement strand
TGCAAGCTCAACATTTGTATGTACGCATGGAAGATACTACTCGTATATATAAACAAATGTGCATATATATGTATATATATGTGCGCTGTTATCCTGGAGATGTCCTGTTGGCCACACGCAAAGCGCAGCCACCTATTAAATTTCAGCTGGTTGTGCGTATAAATTTTATATATATTTACTATATATACATATATAACTGCCGCATAAAAGCCTTGCATTGCATACGCACACATATACAAATGTGCATACAAACATAAAATATGCATTTGCTGCAGAATATTCTGCCATTCTGTCAGTAGAATGTCAATTGTTGTAATGGTTACTGCACTCGCTGGGCGGTCGTTTAGTCCACCACACTCACAGCGCAACGCAACGCAATGCAACGCAACAACCAGCTGTCACTCGAAACGCACAAATTTCCTTAATGAAAGCCTCTTAGTAGCAAGCAAATGTGAGACATCTGCGTATCGAAAAATGCTTTCACAAAAAAGCCACAAGCAGAATAAATGCCTTTAAATGACAACATAATGGACATAAATGGTAAGCAGTTAAAAAATAAAAGTTTGTTTATGTCAGTTTTATAGGCAAATTAGTAGATAGCTCTTCATGTCCCAGCTGAAGCTCGGGAATACCTACACATTTGTGTGGTAAACTAAAATTTCTAAATAATACCTACGCGTATGTAAAAAATTTCGTACCAAAGATCTTTGTCCTGTACACAGGCCTCAAATGGAATTGAATCAGGATATGACAAATGACCACAATCCAGTAAATAGGTTCGCAGAAGCCCCGGAGCTGATGAAAACCGGCAAAACTCGGCAAAGTGTTGGTTGCGCGCTTGTACTAGCTGTTGCGCATATTTTGGTCTGATGAATACATGCCCGAAGATTTTAACCTCAGTGTACTTATTCATGATATAGAAGAAGTGCGATTGTGTGAAGACCGGCCCCACAAAACTCAAACGGCTGTGCAGAACGCTGTGAGCACAACCCTTAGCTTCATCCGAATAGGGAAGTACCTCTTCGAGCCGTTTGAGACCAAATGATTTTTTTATACAAAGCATTTATAAAAAATCATTTGGTCTCTACAGCAACACATAATCAATATTTACTGGGTCGCGGTGCATTGTGGTGTCCCGTAAAATGAGGAAGCAGACGAATGTGCTGGAAAGGGATCTGGGATGGGTCTCGGGGAAGCGATCCCGATCGTGAAACCTCCCCTGCGATTCCTGTCATCAGAAGTCGAGATACTGGCTAGGGCAGCTGCCAACAGTTGGTGGGGAAATCTGCACACATGCAGAGTATCGTGATCGCTCTGGCCACGGCTCGATGAACGAAGAACAAAGAGTATATTAAGGCTTTCAAAGTCAAACGTTAGGCTTCTCACAGGAATACTAACGGGACATTGGACCATTGGCCACATGGCCACCAGGTTCGGAGCTCCGCATAACGATTTCTATAGAAGCTGCAGGGATGAGGTGGAGTTAGAATCCGTCCAGCACTTCCTTTGCGAGTGTCTAGCACTTCGAGGAAAACAACTCAAGTTTCTTGGGGGCCCTTGGGGAAAGCTCCTCTGGAACGACTGCTAGGATTCGCCAGAAAATCGAAATGGTTCGAAGACAAGTAGGGATAGGCTTGGGGTAACCCCCATGGGCATAGCAATGGGCATTCGCTCCCTCCGAGTGAACTCTTCGCAGAGCTGCCCGTTTAACCTAACCTAACCTAACTTATACAAAGCAACTCATTTATATGCAATTTTTTTTTTTTGTTATTAGTAACAATGATATAAGCTGGTTATCTGTTGGCATCGTTGGTGTCAACACACGAGCTAACAGCACTTGTTAAGCAAAAGAGGTGGGTCTAGAAAAAAGAGGGCTATAGTAAATACCTACCAGCAAAACTCATCAGTATTTGGACACGCAGCGCTATTGGCTGCTACAACTTCAAATCTGTAAAGAAGTTCGTTCACCCAATGCATGGAGACCACCCAGAATGGCAGACTGGGGACTGAGCGGATAAGGGGTTTTCCCTCCTCCTTAAACGAAGGCCTACAAACAGGAATGTCGTCTATTTCAGAGGGTCAAGGCTGGAAAAACCTGCCTTGCCGCAGTATGTCTAGACAGGACCTCCCTCCCCGCAAGCATAGCTGGTTTGCAGGTTCTTTAAATTCTGATTAGATCTGTAACGTTATATCTAGGATTTATAATGAGCTAAAAGTAATTATCGCCGATCCAGGGCCTCAAATCGCCGAGTGACTGTACGCAATAAGAATGACATAAACGTCACGCTCGGTCGATCTACTCGTGTCTGGTCAAGACTATTCTACATGCCTCGACAATGGCAAATACCTCATTTCTATTTGAAGGACATTCAATATCCCCGTCCTTAAAAATTAAAACTCTGAAGCGTTCAGCAAAACAATGTATTTCCAATCTTTCTTTTTGGTCGTTTTTGTTATTTCCAACAGGGTGGGTGTATAATGTATCTTCAAACGATTTTCCTTCATCCCTTGTAAATTTTGGTTTGGAGACAAACCGGGTTCGGCTTTGTGCCATCTTTATAGTCAGTTTTACAACGAAATTATATTCCTTGCAGTGAATAGTAATTCAGTCTTCTGCGTTGGTTTCTAGTAACCTTGCTGCTACCTAGCTTCGCGGTTATGATTCTTGTACGATGTGATAAGGAAAACATTCAGACATTCAGGTGTCACAATTTTGTATTTCTTTGTGCAAATGCGTCAGGTTATACAAGTGTCTGTACAGCTGGGTATCGAGATACTCGCCCACAAACCTTGGGTGTAGGTGAATGGCCTGAGATGTCTTCGACCCATGTGCTGGCAACTTTTTGTCTTACTGCTACAATAAGTGCCACCACCCGAGCAATACGATCAAGTGGAGATTTGAAGTTCCAACATCGCTTATAGGGCTACAGTGTGGGTAGAGCAAAGAACTCCGCTTATACATATCTCCGTGCGTTTTTCTATAACTTTCAAAGCCTTAAGCGCTGTTGACTTCATGCCACAGAATATAATTGGACCGACAAATTTCCAGAGCAGATTGCAGTCGAGAATTACTCCTAAGTACTGAAAATTAGGCTAGTACCATCTGATTAACGATGGAAGTACGAGAGGTGACACATCGTAAAGAGATATAACTTAGACTTCGCAGGGCTTATCTCTAAACTACAGTTTTTTGACCAGGTAACAAGTGAACCGAAAGAGGTATCTGTTATATAGCATAAGGGCTGGTTTTCCCTGCAACCGCTAATTCAACACTATCTGCCGCCATACGCTTCAACAGTTGATTCACTGTTGGCTATCCTAACAGTCCATAACTCTGAACTCATCTGTCTGCGGTTAGGTAGTTGATGGATGCTGCTGGGTGAATTTCTTAATTTCAAGTGATCTCTCAATTAATGAGACCAAGGAATGAAGAGGTATTTCCGTAGATCAACCTTTATATTAGGTGTTCTTGGCTTTGTATAGAAGGGTTGGGGTTGATTGAGGGTCTGATGTTGGTTTCCAAAACTCTCTCCAGTCTATGAGTGAAGCATGGCAGTCTCTGTGTGACTTTGGTTTAAATACTACATTAATCTCCCTGCACAGCATTGGAATATAGCAGAGCCTTCGACAGCTGATAAAGATCATTTTTAAGCTTTCGACCTCTTTAATAAACTGTGATGCGGTTTCTATGGGTTCTACTATGTATGGGTTCCTACCCATAATGGTAAACGTACTCAAAACGCATCTCTCAGATATGCACTAAAAACATTCATCTTGGTAAAAAAAACCTAATTATATCGTAAACATTATCGTGCAATGATTTTCTATGACTTTCGACGTGGATTAAACCAGCCGCAGTGTGCCGGTGAACTCGCTTCGGATTTCGGTGATGAAACATCATCTCGAGCCACCGTGTTTCTCTAGTTTACCGGATTCGATCGTGGTCGCACTTCGCTACGCCATGTGACATACTCTGAGTTATAAGCAGGCTTGGGAGCTGCAGCATATAATTCAAACGCTCATTAAAATGGAAGCTCCAAGCTACATCATAGGAATAATAAGGAGCTATCTATCAGACCGCAAGCTAAGGTACTGGAGCGATGGGTGCTCTGAGGAATACAGCGTCTGGGTGGGGGTACCTCAGGGGTCTGTTCTCGGACCGAATGCGTATCGATATGGCCCTTCGTACAAAGATAATTGGATTCGCAGACCATATAAAAAGTATAAATTTATAAATTTAAATCTCGCGTATCACAAAACAGAGGTAGCTCTATTAAGCAGCAGGAAAGCCGTAGAATGGTGAAGGCTTAGTGTTGGGTCCGAATCCAATACATTCAAGCACGCACCTCGAGTATGCTTCCAAAAGGGCTTCGAATGTTCAAGCATATCCGGATTCCGCACAATTTCTGATGAAGCGTCCTTTGTAATCGCCGAACTGATCCCAGTAGACATTACCGCACAAGGGATGAAAAAACTATATAATTGCCTGTCCGAGAACATGATGATTTAACGCGAAATATAATAAGTAGCTACAGAAGAAAGGTGTCGTTCTGTGGATATCTGGCAGGAACGATGGCACGACTCAGGAAAAGGGACATGAACCCACAAGCTCATCTCCGACGTTGAAAAATTGCTGAATCAGTTTCATGGAGATTCTAGTTTTCATTTAAGCGAGTTTCTCTCGGGTCACGGCCCTTATTGTGAGTATCTAATAGATTTGGGCAAAACGAAATCCCCTGCTGTTCGATTTTTACAAGAATGAGGGAAAACGAGGATCACATAATGTTCTTTTGTCCCCGTAGCGGTGAAAATACTTACATCAGGAGCCTTTGGGCCAACCAACCCCTTAAAGTAGTAATACATTTAATGGTAGTTCCACGGGAGAGCGGTTTGTGGAGAAGTTTTCCTTCTTCGCGGGCGTCATCATACAATATTAGTTGTCAAAAAAATATATTCGCGTTAGATATCGCATAATTTAACAATCGTTGGAAAAAAGCTTGTGTCGATTGATGCAAAGAAAAGTTCGCGGTGAAATTCAACCGCAGAGTTTCCAAAGACGTGGCGGGCGAAGAATCATGGATTTATGCATATCATCCCGAAACTAAACAACAATTGATTGTATGGGTGCTTCAAGAAGAGCCAAATCCAACAAAAGTTGTTTGCGCACGAAGCACTACGAAGCAAAGGGTCGCCTGTTTTTTCGGAACAACTGCACATGTCGCCTTCGTTCCACTAAAGCAGTGGTGCACAGCGCTGGCAGAGCTTCCAATACAAGCGCAAAATTACAGCATGAGGTTCAAATTGAAACTGACTGGCTGCTGGCGTCGCAGAAGTTCGGTAGCTTCGCATACACGACTTGTACGTGAAAGCCGAGTGGCTCCGTGACACTCCCGTGTGCACCTCTGCACTAAAGCAACGAAGAATGGTCAATTCTGAATGGTGCACCACGCGCAGAAGACGAATCAGTCTCCACCATGACAATAGGTCTGTTCATGTAAAAATTATCCAGTAACTTCCCAGCAACTCTCCAGCAACTTATTTTCTAGGAATTTGACATATTACGCTCTGAGAGTGCCAAACATGCAAGAAAGTACGGAAACGCAAAACTAGCAAGAAGTTGCAAGTTTTTTTTTGAGGTGGGAGGTCGATAGCTCCACCGTCGCCTGCGCCCATATATCACACCGATTAACTTAGTATAGCTTTGTTTTACGAATATTTACTCACTTTTTCCATTTTTCACTTATTTAAATCAAAATATTTTATGATTTTAAGAAAACTTAAGAATTCGTTTGCAGCGAATAATTGCAATCAGCTGTTTTTCTTACTGGCAAATTGTTGCAAGTAAAAATTTATCCAGTAAAAATCCAGTAAAACTTGCAAGTTCAACTGTCATTTTCGCTCTCTCAATTCCCTCTCTTTTGCTAGTTTCTTGTTTTCTTGCGTACGAAAACATGCAAACTTGTAACAATTGTTACCGGATTTTGCTGGAAAGTGGGTACAAAAACACAACTAATGCAAGCTCTCACACATCAGCTGAAATAAAAACGTTCTTGAGCATTCAAAATATCGAATTTATGGGTCATACGGCTTGCCGTCTTGAATTGGCACCCAATGATTTCTTCTGGTTCCGGTACAGATATCACAATAAATTTTCGATTGACGAGGTTCATCAAAGGATTAATCCATGCATCTTCTATACTATACTTCTATACTTACCAATACATCATAAAAAGAAATAACGAAAACATAACAATTTAATTTTTTTGAATTTCAATTTGGTTGTATTTTTTGTAGTTTAATTATTTTTTAGTTGTATTTTTATGATTTATTATGTCAAATTTATTTACTTCCTTCAAAATAGCGAGCATCCAAAGACCACCCGTCAATATACGCTGACTTTTACGCCCATAGCATACAATTTTTTCTTGCTTAGTAGGCGAACTAATTTTGTTTAATTTCTTACTTACTTACAAATACATATTATGCTATAACAAAGACTACTTACATACATAAACTTAAACATACATACATAAAAATATAAACGAAGGTTACATTGGTTAACTAAACAAACTAGCGTTAGATTTATTAATTAACTTAGAGTGGTACAGTATTATGAAAATTCACATACAAACTATATTGAAAAAGAAAACAGTTAGCGATAGCAAAACTCAACTATGAATTTAAATAACGCTATAAGTATTTGTTTCACAAAAAAAAAACTCTGAGTTAAAAATAAGGCAAAAATGTGCTGCTGTTTCGCTTATTTTATTTATTATATTTATTTTTTCCCCTTTTTCGGCTTAAATCAGTAAGTGTCTCAAAAAAAACTTGTGTATGTTTGCGTGTGTTTTGGTTTATTGCAGAGTAACAAAGCGGCAAATAATTTTCAGAAATGACATTTTTACTAATTTAGTTCTAGCGAAATTTCCCAACGGAAAATACATATAAAGTAGATAGGTTTTTAGTTTGGGTTTTTAGATTTCTTAATAAAACTGCAGATTTTTTGGAGTAATTTTAATTTTTTTTTTTTTTGAATAGTTAAAGTTCTTGGTTGTTGTTTCTTTTGGATTTACTACAATCATACATAGCTTACTTAATAAAACTAGCTTTTTAAATTTAAAGTTTAATTTTTTATAAATTTTTATATCACAATAGAAAAGAATTTATGTTCTCTTTTTTTGCTTTTTTAATTATATATGTATGTTTTACTTAAGCATTTGCTTATGTCTTATTTATGTGTATAGTTTTTTGTTTTCTTGTCGTTTTTTGTGTGTGTACATATGTCTGTATGTGTTTTTGGAATTCATACTTAAACTAAATTAAACAGAATTTTACACAAACATTGGTTATCTGCGCTACAGTTTCGACTAAAATTATTTGTTAAACGTTTTCATGACTTGGTGAGCTTTCTTGTGAATTACTTTTACCATATGTAATCTATGTGTGTACATATACATGGTTTGTATGTATGTAACTTTATAGTTTTTGTTTTTATATGTATCTATGTATGTATGTAGCACCTGCTACTACAAACTTTTTTTTGTAATTTTTATTGAAAAGCTTTTATTTTATTTATGTAAGTTTTTTTTAGTAGGTCTTTTGTGCTTTCTTTAGTTTGTTTTCAGTTTTTTGAAGCCGTCTGTGGTGGTAAAAAAGTTGGCTAATTTTGATGTGCTTGCAAAAATTTTATTTTACTTTTCAACGTCTATGATCTGGTGTTCACACAAATGCGAATGTATACTCAAAAGACTTATTAAAAAAGTCTTCTTAATAAGAAATAACAGTCAAAATTTTGAGTTTTCTGGCGAGAAAGAGAGACTACGGTTTTGAGTCGGTGAAGCAAAGAGCGAGATTTTACACTCTACGTGTTTACAATAAATCTAAAGCGGTGTTTGGCAGCGTCTTGTCCGCATGCAGAGCTTTTTTAAGCTTTCTATAAATTTTTTTTTAACTCGTGCACAGTAAAAAGTTTTGTCGACCCATTACTGTCCTAAATCAGCGACGGGCAGTGAGAGCTTTTACTTTTCACATGTCCATGCAAAATGTATAGAAAGCTTTAAAAAGCTCTGCGCGGATTTTAGAAACTTCTTCCGCTCGTTAGACTTTATAAGCGAAGCTGAAGGCGAAAACTAATTCGTGGGTACAAAAGGTTTATCATAGTGCGAGCGAAGACGAAGATGCGGATGTTTTATACGAGACTGTTGTCAATCGCAAGAAATTCGCCCTCAGCTTTGTCTTGATCTCCATCTTCAGCTTTGCTTACACTCTGTTTGCAGCCTAAAGCAGTAATGGGCAGATAAAGCTTTTACTCTGTTAAACCCCTATGGTCTCAGAGAGCTTTTTCTGTGAATGCATCCACATTAAAAAGCTTTCCCGCGCTGGATATATTCCGTTCGCGACTGATCAAAACAAAGCTTTCCTGATAATCTGTAGACAATTTTAAAAAACTTTGTCCACAGCCCACGTTTTTTTTCCTTTGGAACTTTTCCAAATCTATACTTAACGGTATAAAATGGCAGGAATTCTGAAAGAACGGAAGAATATACTTGAACGCAGCTTATCTACGATTGTAGAACGGGAGCATTTTTGTGGGAAAATAACGGTCGGTCCATGGCTGCCATGGCAATATTTAATTTTGTCCTCAGAAAGCTTTTTCCTAATATTATCTGTCGTTCGTAGATGGCGAAAGAAATGTTGTGTAGAAGTATGGCCAAACATCTGGCAAAAGTATGTATGCGACGATTATTTTATGTGAATGAATGAAATTGCAAATGTTTTGAAATTGGTAATATGGAGTAGAGATAATTCCATGAACTATACCGCGTAGCTCCCAGTTTGATATCAAGTTGAACCAATTGAACAATTATACTGAGTTGAGTTGCTAAAAATGCAAAATTTTTCCATTTACACACCTTTTTATATGGAACTTTTTTTTAGTTACAGGGTAAAGAAAGAATGCAATTCTAAGAGATAAACTAAACATTTTTAATAGGAAGTTATCATAAGAAAAATTTATATAAAAATGCCACTTTGCAACGACTTTTAAATTGGCAAATTATTCCTATAATTGGCGAGTGGTGGCGCGGATACCAAATAAAACGTCGAAGAAACAACCAAACTGCCCTGAAAACCTTGAAAGCAGCACTCGCTTTTTTCGAAAATTATTCAGAAATAAAAGTTGAGAGTGGAGTCCATTGAAAAATGCAGTAAACTTGGACTCATTTGACTACCGGAACACTATGGTCTTCAAACTAACGAACTAGCATATATGTATGTATATACGTACTTGAAGAATTGACTCCGTTCTATTGTACGCTCTACCAAAAATCCACATCTAAATCAAAATTCAAAAAAACAGCTCAGCCGGATTTTGCAGAATGTGGTTTACAAAAAATGGATTTTGAGGTTTCTCTTTGATAGGTTGATAACTACAGACTGTGTCTGAGGTAGCTCATCTTCTAATGCTGCTACTTTTTACTCTTCTTCTTGTTCTTGTTTGGCGCTGAAACCGCTTAAGCGATTTTGGCCGAGTCCAACAAAGCACGCCAGTTGTTTCGCTCCTGTGCCAACTGACGCCAATTGGAAATGCCAAGTGAAGCCAAGTCCATCTCCACCTGGTCTTTCCAACGCAGAGGAGGCCTCCCTCTTCCCCTGCTACCACCAGCGGGTTTCGAGTCGAATACTTTTACTCTAGGCCCTCTCAAAGCACTGTCTCTCTAATGAGCACTGTCGACTTTGTCAAGTACTTGTCTGTAGAAGTACGTGATATGTTTGGGCGTTTAGAGAGCAAACAAGGATCATAACTTCCAATCACTTCTCATTTGGCGAGGTCATTGAAATCAGTATGTGATTCCCAAAAGAATACTTTTTAAATTACTGATTTCTTCTGATGATAACTTCGTTGGTCTTTTCGTCGAATGCATACAAGTTTCGCTGCACACTGTAATCAATGCCTTATAAAATGTTCTTGCAGTATATTTTGTTTTCTATTCGGTCTTACTTTGTTTTTGCATTAATTTTATATGTACATTTAATATGACATTGCGTGTCTTTGCAAAGTAGAATATGTGCTTTTCAGACATAAAAAAAAATCTATTTAATGCGCACTTTGAAAACTGAAGGAAATTAGACGCGGCTAAGCATACTTTTTGCTGGCATAAAATTTGTATAAATAATATTTAAAATTTCCATTTTTTTTTTGTTTTTGCACAACTAAATGCATGTAAATGTGTATTAAATTACCATAAAAAGCTGGACAGCAATCAAAAGTGTTTCACAAGTAGAAAAAGCAAAAAAACTAAAATTTTAATGAAATAACGCACAAAACTAAACTGCGCCCAACATTTTTGAAAGGTTTAATTTCAGCATTTGTTGTTTCAATTAAAAATTTTGTAGTGTTCTTACTAGTTTTTTTTAAGTATTTCGTTTTCATGCTTGGTTTGTACATATGTCTATACATCAGTGGTCGGCGATTCAATGCGTGAGACTGTGTGCTCAGTGAGCTATGGCCTGCCGATCGCTGCTAGCTATATGCGCGCAAAACTGACGCGCGCGCGAGTTTTTGGTTTCTTTTTTAGTTTTGTTACCAGTCTGGTTTAATTTTTTCCTCTATCAAGTATGTATGTATGTATGTATCTTCTATGCTTTGTTGTTCTTGTGTTCATTTTTTGTTACAATGGGAGTGTTGTTATTTGCTATTTTTACTTGTCTTGATTTTTTTTTGGTTACTATGGATATTTCTCTTTTTTATTTTTGTCGTATGTATCTACTTGCTAATGCTTTGCAGGTGTGCGCTTGTATTTATTTTAATTCATTTAATTTTTTTTTTTATTATTTTTTTTTTTTCAAATCACATACATTATACATATGTTTTTTTGAACTCCCGGTTCGGGAAAGTAATAATCGGCGCCCAACATGGGGCGGTCATATACAAGGATTCGGTAAAAAACCCTTACGCGTTCGCTCAAATAAAAAGACATAGATCCTATAACAAATAAAGCCAACAAAGGATATAATCATATACAATTCAACAAGGACATTGTTCCTATAATTAAGGGCAATAAATTTATAAATGAAACAAAATAAAAACAATGGCTACCAACAAAGAAATAACAGCACTCCAGACATTAGTCCTGGATCTGCAGCAAAGACTGACAATGGTTGAGAATGGGCACAGTGAAGTAGTTCATCAACTGCAGCATCAATTATGTGTCTACCAGTCCGCCCAGGAAGTAGATTTTAAAATACTTTTAACGTTCTCTGGAGACTATTATGAATATAGAAACTGGAGAAAGATGGCATGTACTCTCTCAAAACACGAGAAGACTCACAAAAATGAATTTGTAGCTGACGCCTTAGGCAAAGAAGTACAGACAAAAGCTACTCGCACATTCATCACAGGTCTGAAGAGTATTACTACGAAAAAAAATGCTCTCTACTCTCGTGGATATAGCACCCTCAATGAAGCATACGGCATAGCACGAACCATGCAACATGACACGCAATATCAACAACTTGAGTACACATCAAGAATGAAATCAGCGCGACAAAGCTTCAACAGTCATGGAAATTTCCACAACCAGCACAATCAGTACAGTCATCAGCGTCAACAACCAGAAGCTATGGATGTAGACCCGTCATCAGCACAATTTCGCCGACCTACACACTTCCAGCGGCAACCATTTGTGAATCAACAGCTGCAAACTCGACCAAAATACAACAATCCCCTACGAAATACGTTTAATAATATAGGGAATCGTTTCAAGCGAAATCGAGAAGAATCTATGCAAAACCAAACGAAAAGAGAACGTGTAAAACAGCTGTCCGAAGACCAGCAAGAGGTACAGTCACTCTACAATAAACCAGCAACCGACGACGAAGAAGAGCAACATCATTTTTTATAAGACGCCACGGTCTACCTACTCTACAGCGTACAACACCGGATGGTAAGCCCGTGAGTATTTTAATAGATACAGGTGCAACGAGTTGTTATGTCAAAAAAGAATATAGATACGAAGAGAGCATTTCGTTAGATAAACCCATAAGGACTAATACAATACATGGAAGTTCAATAGTAACGCATAAAAGAAAACTTAATTTCCTTCCTTAGACTACCATTCTCAGCCACAACTGAGCAACATCTGAGAGACATTACCGAGATAGTACAAACTCTACATAAAGCCAATATGAAGATTTCAGAAGAAAAATCAAAATTTTTTCAGAAGCAGACAGAATTTTTAGGGCATCTCATAAAAAATGGAAGGATTACAGTAGATCCAAAGAAGATATAAGTTAGTGATAGATATAAAACACACACAACACCTAAGGAACTCAGATCGTTTCTAGGACTCGCATCATACCACCAAAAATTCGTAAGGAATTTTGCCAAAAATTGCCAACCATTAACAATTTATCTGAGAAAAGAGAATGGGAAGATTAAAAAAAATTAAAGCTCAAATGTAAAGGTGGAATTAGACGGGGAAGCATTGAAAGCCATTGAAACTTAAAAAAATAGTTTAAAAGAACAAATAGAATTATATCAACCTGATTTTAACAAGGGTTTTGATATAAAGTATAAAATTTAAACCAAACAAAGTAAAATGTTAGAATATCATAACAAAAATAGGGAATATATAACTTATCTTCCGTAGGAGTCGATAAGGTTCAGGAGTGGAATATACGTGCGATTTTACTTACGTATCTAGCTTTAAGTCATAGTTTAAGTAACACGTTTGTAGTTACAGTGATATTAGTTGGCAACCCTAGTTTTTAAGACTAGTAGCGATAACTCGTTGCAACTCTAGCGATTAAGACTCGTAAAAATTAAAGGATATTCAATTGATTTTTGGCAGCGAAGACTTCGGACGTTCTTATTACTTATTCACTTTGCCTTCTGCATATTTAACTTCCAGGACAAATAATTTACGAGAAAAGTATTTGAATATTTCATGTTTTACAACTACTTCTGACTGTAAAGAGGAGTGTGTTAGAAGTCAGTTAGAAAGCTTTTGGCTTCAGAAACTTTTTATATACATTTGTAAGTATGAAATGGTTGAAAATTCCAAAGATGCATTAAAGTTGTATGGCTATCGAAAGCAAGAACAATTGGTGCTTCACAGATTTTGTTGAGTGCATGGCCTCGCTTCTCCTATGGTTTTTATGAAAAGCTTTTTCACGGCCAGAATACTCTCGAAGGTTTTACATTGTCTGCGAAGCTTCGACCGCCATTAGGAAAAAGCTGTTCGGACCTGGTGTCAGTGAAAGTGGTCAACTGCAGCTTAGAAATTTTTGTACGCATACCAAAACCAGTCAACCAATTTTCTTTGCAAGAAATTTACTGTCTTTTCCCTCTGCTTTACTATCATTTTATTCTGTAATTATCTTAGTTCTCCACTCTCCACTCTCCTCACTCATTTCTATTTCTTCGTATGTCCAAATCTGTGAAAATTTCGCTCTCGTTGGTCTTTTCGACGAATGCATACAATTTCGCTGCACACTGTAATCAATGCCTTATGAAATGTTCTTGCAGTGTAGTTTGTTTTCTATTCGGTCTTACTTTGTTTTTGTTTAGCATTAAGTTTATACATTTAATATGATATTGTAGGTATATAACATTTGTTCACCACTCTTTGCTAAGTAAAATTTCTGCTTTTCAAACATAAAAAAAATCTATTTAACGCACACTTTGAAAGCTGAAGGAAATTAGATGCGGCTAAGCATACTTTTTGTTGGCATAAAATTAGTTTAAACAAAATTAAAAATTTCCAGTTTTTTTTGCTTTGTTTTTTTCACAACTAAATACTTATACATATGTATTAAATTACCGTAAAAAGCTAGACAGCGATCAAAAGTGTTTCACAAGTAGAAAAAGCAAAAAAAAACACTAAAATTTTAATGAAATAACGCACAAAACTAAACTGCGCCCAATATTTTCGAATGCTTTAATTTCAGTATTTGTTGTTTCAATTCAAAATTTTGTAGTGTTCTTACTAGTTTTTTTAAGTATTTCGTTTTCATGCTTGGTTTGTATGTCTATACATAAACCAGACTGGTAACAAAACTAAAAAAAAACAAAAAAACTAAAAAAAAAAAACCAAAAACTGGCGCGCGCGTCAGTTTTGCGCGCCTTGCCACGATTGTCATGTACACACAATGTGCAACAAAGGTCGGTGTTATGCAGACGAACTTTTGTTTGGTGAAAAAGATTGCGGCTGCTCAGTTTGCTCTGAGGTGGTTACGACGACTTTGGCGCAGGGTCGCACTTTGATTGTGGTTTTTATGCTTATTGCCAACACGAAATGAAAATTGTACATGTACATATCGTGCACAAATAAATGTTTTTTTTAATGATATTGTATAGCCAATTAACAGTGCCCCAAACTTTGAAGCTTCTGCAGCATAATTCAGTTCTCTGTCCTTTGGTATCACTGCAATTTTTGTGTGCAACAGCAATTAACAACAATTTTTGTATATGGCAACATTAATTCTACAGCAGTTTGACTCGACAAATTTTGTTTGCTGCGAGAGTCGCCGAGTTTGCTACAACAACAATTGCACAGAGTTCGCCGAACAAAACTTTTGCATAACACCGCCCAAAATAAAACAGGCATGCATACTTATGTACCCAATACATACATACCTATATGTGTGTACATGACAATTGTAGCGAGGCGCGCAAAACTGACGCGCGCGCCAGTTTTTGGATTCATTTTTAACCCTTAAATGCACGATTTTTTCGACTTGAAAAAAATTTATAAGGAAACTATAATCACACAGTTTCCGAAAATGAAAACGAAAACAAAACAAATGTTTTTTAAACATTTTATTTAAAAAAAATGTGCTGTTGTGTATCTGCAACACTATGCATTTAATGTGAATTAAATTTTTTAAAACAGCTGTGATATACATTCGCCAGTTAGTGATTTATTTAAAACCAGGTACCGTAATCATTATGAGTTCTATCAAAAAAATTGATATTTAATAATTATTTCAAGATTTTAAAATTTGAGATCAATAATAATAATACATTTCTGAGTTTTCTTTATCGCTCAGAAATAAAAATTATGCGTCAATTTATGTTTTTTTGGTCAAAAATAAAACTAATTTTTTGAGTGTTATTTTTCGCTCTAAAATAATAATTTTTTATGAGTTTTATTTTCTTTCATCAAAAATAATGATTATTTTTGAGTTTTATTTTTTGGTCGAATATAAAACTCATTTCTTGAGCGTTAGATATGTTATCTCCCAGAAATAAAAATTAATATTTGAGTCTTATTTTTTTCGGCAGATCGAAAAACTCAAAGCCTCACATTACTTTTCTCATAAATGTTTAGTGGTAGGTATTTTTTGCTGTGCACTAATCAACATATGTACTTAAAAATTACAACAAATTTATCAATCATATTTTTTCTTAATACATACATGCATATGTACTACATACGTATATTAGCATAAACATGTATTGTAATTTTTGAGGGCGTATGTTGCCGAGTGCATAGCAAAAAATATTTACTACTAAAGGCTTTTAGAAAAGCTTTGTGGCGTTCTGAGTGTTTCGATCTGCCAGAAAAAAATTAAAATCAAGAATTAATTTTTATTTCTGAGAGCTAAAATAACGCTCAAGAAATGAGTTTTATTTTCGATCAAAAAAAAAAAAAAAACTCAAAAAAA
>JAPVRG010230808.1:0-22238 GCA_029783565.1 Rhagoletis cerasi | reverse complement strand
TTTTTTTTTTTGTTTTTTGATGTTGGTCGGAAACTGGGCTCGAACAGAGGCCTGCGGCATGGTGGTGCGCACTGCTAACCACTACCCCACAGCGGCCGCCTATAGACTATACTTCACAGGAAAATGCGGAACACCCTCGGCAAATAAATTCTAAAAAACGAACGGTAATTTCTAGCGACTTGAAATTTGCACTTTTTATAGTAAAATTGAACTACATACGCGTAAATTTGAAATTTGATTAAATTTTGTGAATTTTGTGTGAGCTTTGATTTTTTTATTTATGTGGTTTCTATTATGCATCGATTTTTATTTTAAATGAAAATTACTAAAAATAAATAAACATAAGTTGCAAATAATAACATTATGAATTTTGCACCTATTCTTGTGTGCATGAGTGTACATAGGTATGTACATATGTAGGTTATTTAGAACAAAAGGAAAAAATTAAGAGTGCACTAAACTCGACTTTCGCAAAACAAAAACTACCCTTATACCTTACAAAATTTTCGCATACAAAGCATGCATTTAACGTGGAAGACTCGATTGAAAGTAACTAAAATGAGCGCTTTATTTTAAGAAAAGTAATCTCAATATGATATATATTTGCCAAAAGTGGTTTTATCTCCTAAATACACCACATTTTATGATCAATTCACTGGTTTCGCAATTGCAATGTTATTTGAAAACTTGAAGTTTATAAAAATCAATTAACACATATTTTTCAGTACAAAAGTTGATAAAATAACTAAAACTTTAAGTACGTACATATGTACAATAATAATAATAATAGATTGACGCTTACACAATATGTTAGTGTTTGGCCGAGCTTCTCCTCCAATTTGTGGCGTGCTCCTTGATGTTATCACACAAAGAGGACGGGCTTACAGTTTTACGCCGACTCCGAACGGCGATTGTATTTTATGAAAAGCCTTTTCATGGCAGAAATACACTCGGAGGTTTGCCATTCCCTGCCTGTATTGAACATATGTATACTCGTATATTAAAAATATTGATGTAACAATTTAACTACATACCCTTAAAAGTACCCTTGGAAAACCAATAAGCTAACGCTACCATCCATTTCCTAATATGAACTTTTTTTAATAACTTGATTTTAATGAATGGAAGCTAATGCTACATATGTATGTATGTGTTATTCTACTTACTCAAACAAAACGAATGAATGGGGGGAATGTTATTTGCCTTAGCTAGCGAGAGGTGGTATGTAGGTAGTATTTTATGAGATATGCCACCTTTGCCCAATTTAATTTTTACATGAAATTACTATTTAAAAAAAAATTAAATCTTTGCAACGTGTATTAAGTACACGGTTAGTTGGGTATTAAAAAAACTTGTTAAAAAACGGGGGATTTCAAAAAATTCAATTATTCCAATTTCAAATTAAAAAGAAAATAGTGTAAAAGAAGAGCTAGTTTGCATGCGAATCTCCCAAATGGCTACCGAGCACAATGTAGCATACTTACGGAGAAGAGATAAAAACGACGTCGAGTCGCAATAGCTTAAAACTGTATAAAAAAGGTCAAACTGTGTAAAAACAGTAATTGAGGGATATAAAAGGATACCGTGGAAAAGAAAAACAGTGTAAAATAGAACCGTGTAAAAAGAGACGCAAGTGTAATTTTAAGTTAGGAATTTATCAAAACTCCATAAGTGGCACAAATGCACTTCCAACAAGCTATCCTGCAGTTCTCGATGTGAGTTCTGAACCAAAATATTGAAGGTGCTACATAATAAAGGCTGATAGAGTTATCGCCACACGAAAGCCCTGACATCTTTTAGTCCTTCATGATAATCAGAATGTAAGTTTGGTGTATCGATTGGGTTAAGATATCGGAGGTGCACCTTTAACTAAGCACGACTGGGAGTTGTTACCTAAGCTGGACCCATCTAAGCTATCTAAGTCAAGTGCCGTATTTATCATGGTTGTGTTGTTAAGTATACGCAAACGATTCAGGCCATTCAAAGTTGTGGCACCACCCCCAATATCATTAGAAGCTCCAAAATTAGAATCTACGCTTTCGTGCGCAACAAATGACGCACTAACTGGATCGTCCAAGTCCAGATCGTCATTTAATAATGCGGACGAAAGCATTGCACTGGTTGGATTAATACTTTGTTGGGCTACTTGTTTGCTGTGCTGTTGGCTCATTTGCAATGATAGCTTGTGCTGCTTCTGCTCATCCATGAGGTTTGAGTACACATGTAAACTGGCGTTGTTGCGATCTTCATTGTCGTCTTTAGCGTCTGTAGTATTTAATGTATTGGTATCGATTTGTGAGACATTGCTGTACATATTTTCGGTTTGGGAAAATAGTTTATCCATGTTCGACTGTTGTTTCTCACCATGTTGGACTGTTGTTTTTCACCACTAGTTGGAGCGTGTTCAGGATCTTTGACGTCCATGCTCACCGAGAGGTCTGATCTACTCGTTTCCGGCGGAAAATCGGGCGACTCTTTATCCAAGCGTTCAATAGCCGAAACACTCGTCGGTAATGTTGGGCTATTGCCAATATGGATGTTGGTGCTCATGGATCCACTTTCTGCGTGAAATAAGTTACTATAGCTGCCTGAGCGATTTTGACGTTCTCGAGCCTGATTTGTAGCAGCGATTGCTGCTACAGCTGCTACAACCTCGGTTTTGCCAACTATCTCGACAACATCCTCGTTGTTGCAAGCGTTGGCGTCAACAAAATTACTGATAATATTGTCGCCTTCAGAAGGATTCGAGATTGTGTTCGATTGCGCACGATCTTTATGGTGTCGAAATTGACGTTGCATCTGTGCTGTTTGCGTTTGCGGTAGTATGTCCATCTGGGAAAGGGGAATTTCGTTGTCAACTAAGTGCGCAAGACTATTGGAGTTTCCTGTAAGACATTTGTTGAGCAAAAATAATAATGTATTAATATAATTATATGTATGTGTATGCGTATATGTTGTATGTATATGTGTGTGTTATGTATATGTACACACTAAAACAATTGAAGCTATTCATTTCATGTTTTTTTAATTTTGTGTTTTTTATTTTTGTTTTTAATTTATATATGTACATATATATGTATGTATGTAACTATAACAATGCAAAATAAAATGTAAAAGCTAACATTAAAAAATAATTACAAGAAGCAAAATGTTCCAAAAGCCAGTCAAATCCAATTAATGATTGGAGTATTCTTTACCACAAAATAGAACCCACCCTGCAAATCGAGTTAAGATAGCTTCAGAAAATAACTAGGTAAATCTTTTTTCATCTATTTTGACATGATTTAAATACTCATTCTTCATATTTTCTATATATATATGCTTTGGATCTATCTGCAAATCGTATTCGGTTCTCTTAATTCTAAAATAGTTCTTTATTACTTGAGGAACCCTTTAATGACTCGAAATAAATTAGTTGGTTCCCAGCAGTAAGCCCGTTAAATTTTTCCTTAACAAACATTAGCTACAAAAAGCGACTGGAAAAATTCAGAATGAATTAAACTTCTGTGTCGTAAACCCTGAAGATTCCACGCAAAAACAAATACGTTAAGACCCCCAAGTGTTATAATTTTTAAGCCCACAGCTGCACTTACGATAATATTCTGAATGGGAGGCTAAATGATCGAAAGCATGTCTTTGGCACCCTGTAAAACCAGCTAAATCGGTTCTATTTCTATAACTGCTTCATTTGATGTCCGATTTCTATAAATGATATATGTAGATCCAAAGAAAATAGAAGCGATGTTTAACATCAAGAGGCCCAAGAGAGTAAAAGTGGTTAGGTTATTTATAGGTACAGTACCCTGATACCGTAGGTTCATTAAAGATTTCGCGAAGATCTCACCGAGTTAACAAAGAAGAACCGAAGGTTCGAGTGGAACGAAGGTTGGAAAAGAGCTTTAGTGGGGCGAAGGAGCGTTCGATGACAGCACCTGTTTTGAGCTGTCCAGATTTCAAGAGGCCTTTCACAATCCAGACAGACGCCTGATATCGATATTGACCCAAAGATTTGAGCACGGTGAGAGAGTTATATGTAGCATAATTCAGTAGGTCGCTGAATAAAAATTATAAAAATTATTCTACGTCGGATAAGGAGTGTCTTGCGGTCCTGTAGGCGGTTGAGAAATTGCGACCATACGCTGAGGGCGGTAGGCTTACTTCCGTTACTGATCATTATTCTTTAGTTTGGCTGAAGAATTTGAAGGACCCGTGTGGTCGTTTGGCGCGTTGGGCTCATAAGTTGCAGAGGTATGATTTCGAGAGTGTTCATCGGAAGGGCACGGAACATGTTCCACATATGTATTCTTGTAGTGTGCCAGTTGTTTCGGAAGATTATACTAGTGACCTTTGGTTGTCAAAGATGGTTCGTTTTTTCGAGAAAAATTCTCTGTCGTACCCATCGTGGAGAGTAGAAGGTCGTAGACTTTCGGATTCAGCTAATTATTACGCAGCGAAATTAGCACCAAAGTATAGAGGGCCGTTTTTAGTGAAAAAGGTGTCGCCCTGGACGTATGTTCTGGTGGACGAAACAGGTAGAAATAAAGAAAGGTGGAACGTTAAGCAATTTAGGTTACTCAAGAATAAATGGGGAACGGGCTTGTTTAACATAAGAAAGCAAGCTTTCTTTTCAATGATGAATGGGTGGAGTTGTCGCGTACTGGCCGCACCAAAGCTTCTTGTATTTATTCATTCGTCTTATACCGGCAACTAGTTGTGTCAGTTAAAGCTCAGCTTGAAGAGCAAAGCAGCTGATTGTCGGCGGTGTACGAATACATTGGAGAAAAGTCTCCATTAGGGATGTTCGCGACAAAACGATACCGACTAGTAGTAAAAAAATAGGAGGAAGAGATGACGCGGAAAACCACAATAGGGGCGTCGTCGTTTTCTCTTATCGCGGCACTGTTGTTCGCCGTATGATGGCAATGGCAAAACCCATGGGGTTCGCTTGTGTGCGCCGTAGTGGCGATTGTGAAAGCGCCCAGTTCCTTTTTTAAGGATTAATGGGCCGTCGCCAATTGATCGGGCACCGGTACTGATGCTCAATGGTTTTGTGGGCCGGCGCGTAGGTTGCGGCCCAACTCATAACCTATTCAGCGGACTACGTTCCAGCATAAAAATATCCATCAAGCTAAATGGCTGCCTCCAGATCGAAAAACGAGAAGCCAAATCGATCATATGGTGATAGACGGAAGGCACGCTTGCAGTGTTTTAGACGTACGTACACTCCGAGCGCCAAACACCGACTCGGAACTCTGCACAGCAAAAAATGTGCGTCCAACAATGCAAAGAAAGCTCAACGCCGAAAAGCCGCAATCACAACAGAACTGCTCAGATTTCAACGAGCCCGAAAGAACAACTGATACGATGAGGAATGTCACGAAGTTGCAGAGAAAAAAGATAGCGCCTACAACGCCACGCTGCGATCGGGCGCAAAGCGAGCTATGTGGGACCGTTAAAGGGATCTGAAGAGGGAAGCGAGACGTATTCGCAGCAGTAAGAAAGGGGCCGAAATACGTTAGCGCGAAAAGCTAGAAAAGCTGGCCGACAGGAAAAGCGCCCAAAAATTTTATTAGTGAATTTGAGTGCATCTAAAGTTTTTGTTTACATTCTGAGAAGCTGTTTGCTTTTACTCGAGAATTGTCAAAATTTGCAAAACCAAAGTAGCGGTATCACTGACGGCGTCACCTTTGCTCTCTACATCGTGGGTAGGCTACTTAAAACGTTAAAGCGAAGGTGGCAAGGGAAAGCTATTTACAGCGGAATATCATTTATAAAAATCGCACATCAAATAAAGAAATTATAGAAATATATCCGATTTAGCTGTTTCTACAAGGTGTCGAAGAAAATGTCTATACTTCTGGAACACTCTCATAGTTAGTGTTACAAAATCGCTTGGAACAAATTGAACTTGTTTGTGATAAGGTCTAATGCACATACATAATATGCATGTAGGTATATTCAACAATTGAAAAGTTTACAGAAGTATGCAAACTCCGCCGATTATTTTATCAACAATTGAATAAATCAGAAGCCACTGATTTCATAATAAATTTAGAACTAAGTATACATACTTTCCTAATGGTACATCTTTTTATCTTCTATTCAGTGTGGTAAGAAAAATTCTAATTTTCTTTTCTAAGGGGCGAATTTGCAGTGCGTAGTTAACCTTTGACAAGGGTGTAACTATCTGTTTTCATATTCACAGTGCTCAGTTAACAAGAGTGTAAACACGCATGCTCCCATAGTTAAGTAAACCCTTGTTAAATTTCTACAATTTTTTTCGCGGATCGTAACTCAAATTTAAATGGGAAAGTATTGATTTTTCGAAGTTGCGATATGAGCTTCCATAGTTAAAAATGCGTCTGTGAATATGAATTTATAGTTGAAGTCGTTTAAGTGGTTAACTTAACAATGGTTAACTACGAACTGTGAATTCGGCCCTAAGTCTTTGTCCAATATTTAAAAGGCATACATATGTATGAACATTGATACATATGCAAAATGAAAATAATTGTAATTTAAATAGATGATGACTGGCCTTTTGCTAACGGCGTAAAATCAAAGATCTCTATGTAGTGATTATAGGGGGAACGTACATAAATATGTTACAGTTGTGTACCTTACATAGAAAAATCATTATTAATTGGATATTCATATACGTAATTCTATAACAATAACAATAACAATAACTGTACGTATTGCAAAATTAACTTGTATATTTTCGATAAAATTTTAGGTATGTAGTCTAATATGTATGTATATATGAACGTTTGGCGTTGCATTTCTAAAAAAGGAAGCTACTAAATTCAGTCTTTTGTTGACACCTTTTAAAATGCATGCACACTAGTGGAATGTACTAGGCATATTCCTACATTTGTATGTATTTATGAATGTAAACATTATGAATTTATCGCTTAAATGTTCAGCGGAAATAGCGTATTCGATTTAGACACTTTGTACTCTCTCACCATATTTGTTTAGTAAAGGTTGAGTCAACTCAGGAGCTTCATTAAATTTGGTTTTCGATTATGAGGATTATTTCATTTTGTCCAAACCAATACGAAATACAAAAACATAAAACATTCATGTATGTCATATGTACAAGGGAAGAAAAGAAAGGAGAAAATATAAAATGCAAAATGTAACTTTATGTGCCTCAGCTATTGAATGATAAAACAAAAAGTTATTGTACTTTTACATATATAGTAATTGTATACATATTTTAAGAACCCGCATGAGAGAAACATCTGCCAATCGTCGATCGAATTTAAGATCGTGAATAGATGGAAATATGAAGCGTTTTATACATACAAAATTTGCTTATTACACGTAAATGATAGTTTTGAGTACTTTTTTTACCTTCCAAAAAACAGAAAACTAAACAACAACGTTAGCTTCGACAACTCCGAAGTTCGCACATTCAGCGAATGTGATCTCGTTTTCTAAGCTCTTGTACATACAAAGGCACATATAATTAAGTATATCTAGATACATTCACCTTTACTATGGCGACAACATTGTGTAACAGTAAAAGTAAACTTTTCAAGTAACCTTGAACTGGTCATAATTCTGACCTAAAAATCCATGGAAATATCTATAAAATTTTTCTAGCATCTTGAAATTTTTAACTTACATTTTCATAAAAAACAATTTCTACATGACTTCGCGATTAAAAAATTTTTGGTTTTAATACGGATACGGAAAGATTTTTTGTTTATTTTCTATTTGAGAAATAATAATGAACTCACCAGGAACACTGATAATGTAAAGAAATTTTTTGACAGAAAATATAAAACTAAAGGAATATTCGAGGTTGTTTCATTTCAAAAAAAAAAATGTTCCCACAAATTTTCATAGACATTTTAATTTCGTTCATTATTTCTAAATAGTGATTTATTCCTTATAGGCCTGGTATCAAAAAAAATAAATAAATTACGTAATTTTTAATATATATGCATAGGCTATCATTGGCTCATGTATTTTGGAACGAAATTCCGTCATCCCTTATCAAATTTGTAAATGCATTACTGCTACATATAAAAGCTTTGCCGCTATATCTCACATTCTAAATCTAAAAGAAAAATGGAATTTCAGTCATCTGCAAGGAAGTATCTGCAGTGTTGAATCAGCCGTTTCAATACAAAATCTTAATTTTCGGGTTAAAAACTTATAAAAATATTTTCGAAATCGTGCCGATATCAAATCGTGTGAATTTCAGAACATGCCCGTATTTCTAAAAAAAATTACATATTTTCGATCCATAAAAACAACTAAAGTTTAATATTTTATCTAAGGAAACATGGTGTAACGAACCTAATGACCATTTTTATTAACACGGGCATTTTTTAATGACTAAAGCTGGATTTCCACTGGGCATCAAATGATACAAATTCAATGACACTTTAAGAAAAATTGTCATTGAACTCGTTTCGGAAAATAGATACTAGATGGTAACTTTATTTCTATTTACCCGACAAATATTTTATGAGTCAGTGAAAAGCGGACATTTGGTTGCTTAGAACGGTTCATATGAAACTAAAATTGCTTGAATAATAATACAAAACATGACGAAATGTTGATTTTTTTTTTTAATTGTTCATTTATGATCAATTTTGAACGATTAATTTGTTTGATTGTGTAAGGAAACAGAGTGTTTAAGGAGCAATCAATGTTTTTTTGTGTTGGTTAATTCTTTCGACAAGGTGAGAAGATTATGTAGGTATTGTGGAACGAATTCGGGTCTTCCTTGTCGAGTTTGGTTTGGAGACAAACCATTTTCGACATTGTCATTTTTCATTCGTGGAACAAAATCGGTTTGTCTCCAAACTAAATTTACCAAGGATTGACAGAAATGGTCGAGGTCAAAGGTCTTAAATACCGGTTTCTTACATTCTTCTCGTAAACGGTAAGTTTTATCATGAAATATTATAGACGAAAGTTGTAAATACTTCAAAAAAATTTCTATACAAATTTTTTTAATCCTTTTTTTTTCTTACGAATAACCATTTCTGAGAAGTTAAATTTGCAATACGAGTAGTATGCCTAAGGCCTGTACCAATTTTCAACTCTTTTTATTTGTTTAATTTGATCGGACTATACCTTTTTTCACAGAAATATAATCTATAGAATTTTATGAGTCTTCACTTAGTAATGTTTTCCCATATAAATTACAGTCAGTTTCTTGGTGAAAATCTTAAATCTGTTCAACTTCAACGCATTTTGAAAATTTATAGCCTTTTTGAAAGAGAATCGACCAACTTAAACTGTTGCACTCTTTTATTCACATTGACAAACAAAATAACGTCTAAAGCTCGGTTTTAAATTGGAAATTTATCAAATATATCAAATTTTGGTGACGTTTTTCCTATATATGTATATATTTCCACATTTATAATTATATGTGCATATACGTATATTTATGTGCATACATACCGTTGTAAGCACCTAAATGTCCTATTGGGATGCAATACTTAATTATGTATAACGAAAATGGAAGAAAAGTTATAAGCAAGTATGTATATATGTGCTTCAACCTATGGAAAAAAGATTTTTCGGTGACTTTTTTGGGTTGATTGAAAATTTTGCGAATGCAGTCTTTTTCATTTTACTAAAGCTACAATTTTATATATATCTTGCGAAAAGTATCGCATATTTCTTGGCGTCACAAAGTATTTTTTGTAATTTCAAGGCTTAGTGGAAATCCGGCATGGCATACCGAAGAAGCAAACAACTTTTTAAATAATCGTTGGAGGGCATAATAAATTTCGTTTTTTAAATACATATCTTCTTGAACTTTGGAGAAGGTGTATCATAGAGTAAACCAATGAAATATTAAAAAAAAAAAATCTTTTACAATTAGGTATATCGAGCCTTAACCGCCAAAATAACGTAAGCGAAATTTTTTTCAAATTTTTATTTTTGATGCAGAAATGTTTCTAGTGATTTTAGATGCTTTTCTGCATCAAAAAGAAAATTTTGAAAAAAATGTCGCTTACGTTATTTTGGCGGTTAGGGCTCGATATATATTGGAGTGGTTCAAACATTTTTTTTTTAATTCATAAGCGCTACCTCAAATTATTGTTATTTGTGATAAAAGAAGAGAAACGTTTTTTTTAGAGGTCGCGCTGGTAGGTTTTTTTATAAAAACGCTGATGTTCTCAATTTTTTTATTTTCGTGACATGTTAAAATGCAGCTAAAAATGTTGTTTTTACATGTAATTACTTTGGTAGTATTGGGGAACATTCCCTTAATTACATACCTGTCTTGGACAGTTAGAATGGGCCTAGTGCCCGAAAATACGCTTATGAGATTACTAAAATTAAAACGTTGATACTGAACGATTTACGCATTGTCATGAGTTAGAACTTGTTAGCGGGGGCTTTCTGGGGTTCCTAATTAGGAATCTGAAGTCAGTTATTCAAAATTCAAAGTTGTGGATCCATAATGGCGATCAATTTTTTTTTTTTAATTATTGGATTTGTTCGAAACTCGGCACTTGGGAGTTTTTGGGGTAGCTGTTTACGAATCTGAATTAAATCCTTTCAAATTCAAAATGGCGGATCTAGTTTTTTTTGTGATTGGATTTGCTCGAAGGATTGTACGCTGGGATTTTTCAGTCACTGATTATAAATCTAATAAGATTTAGTTATTTACCAGACTTAGGTAGGTAGTATATGTATATTGTTTATTTTGAAAGAAATAAGCAAAAAAAAAATCATTGAAGATCATTTTAAACTTTTTTATTTCAGTTGAAAAAGGTTTTTATTACAAAACATAGAGTATAATTTATACTGATCTACATCCTAGCTGAAGATCAGAAGCAGTATATCCTGCAAGTTGTTGATAAACATCGCCAAGATATGCCTAATTCAAAGAAAACACAATTATGCAAAATTTTTTGTAATAAAACCTTTCATTAACTTTATTTACCACTGAAAAAAAAAAAATAAATGACTTCAATAAATTGTCTGTTTATTTCTTTTAAAGTACAACATCTATTACCTACTGAAGTGTGCTAAATAGCTAATTCTCAGCAGATTCGTACAAAAAAAAAAGTTTTCGCCATATTGGATCCGCCATTTTTAGTTTTTAATATATAACTTCAGATTCGTAATCAGCCACTCTGGAAACTCCCGAGTACCAAGTTTCGAGAGAATTTAATCATTTTTTAAAAAAGTGATCGCCATATTGGATCCGCTATTTTTAATTTTGAAAAGTTGACTTCAGATTCGTAATCAGCGACCCCAAAACAGCCTGGCGTCGAGTTTTAACTCGTTGTAATGCGTAAAAAGTTCAGTATCAACGTTTTAATTACAGCATTCTATTCTCGAAAGCATATTTTCGGAAGCCAGGCCCGTTCTAACTGTGCAATACAGACATTTAATTTAGGGAATAATCTCCAATAATACTAGAATAATTACATGTCAGCTGCACTTCAACATATCACGAAAATAAAAAAAATTAGAGCATCTATTTTTTTTTTTAACAGAAAATACGTCTCTTTTTTTATCCCAAATAACAATGGGCCTCATGCATAAAAAGTGAGCTTAAGCTCCGACTTGATTTTCGATACAAATTCTTGAGCTTGAGCTCACTCCACCAGTGCAAAAGTTGAGTCCGAGCTTAAGCTCACTATTTATACATGAGTACCAATATTTTGAGGTAGCGTTTGTGAATTTCCAAAAAAAGTGTTTTTTTGAACCACTCTAATGTATAAATATACATATTTGTAATTTTGATTCGTTTATCACAGTTCGGAGCGTTTTGTGAATCAGCAAGAATGTTATCAAACAAATAAAATACCCATACGAACATGTACATATGTATGTATGTATCTATGTATACAGATTGTGTGAAGGGCAAAGTAAAATCAAAATTTAAGCAAACGGTTATAATTGGCAAAATGTATTGGCCAAGATTTACGATAACGTGCAAACAAATCTCAAGTAAATGCAAATCAGAATATTTAAATAAACAATTCGAAAATTTGCTAACTGAAATCGCCAAACTATAAAAAGCTAATTTTTAATGGAAACAAAAAAAAAACAGAACTCCATTAAATACATACATATTTATATTTGTATGCAGTTATGGTTATATACTATCAGATAAAGTAAACGTTAGTATCAATATTATCTAGTAATTCGCAACTATGTAACTGTTATAAAAATATAGATTTATTTCATTTCTGTGTTGTATCAATTAGAAAATCTTATTAGTACAATTGAAAATATATTAACCAACTCACCCAATCTAGTGCGTTTCTTGTTCGTTTCTTGTTTTTATTGTTTTAAGCGCGTCGCGGCTTTTTATGGTTTGACTCGACATTTATTTAGGCGAATCGACAAGAAAGATTTTTTACAAAAGATTTAGATATATATCAATATAAAACATGGCGACGTGCGAGGACGAAATGCAAAAATAACGAGAAAGAGACAGAGAATAGTTACAACGAATATAAAAATTTTAAACGGGCGACACAATAACTAAACGCAATTAAATGAATAAACCATTAATAATATGAAAAGTAATTAATTCTAATAATAAAATTTCATATGTAATTATGTAAGTGCATTGTTCCTAAAAGCTATCGCATACAAAAAACCATTTCGAAGCGCAACGAATAATTTGCAGTGCTTTTAGCCGGTAGCTGAACGATTAGGTAAATGGAAAAATTTTAATCCATTCATGTAAAGCGCTTTTTTGAGAGAATACTCAACATGACTTGCTAACGTAAAAAGTAAATGTTGAGAAAATGCTAGCACAGTCAAATTAGAATTGAAAATTTGTCATCTGCCCAATTTTCGCATGGTGTTCATTTCTTTTTGAATACAATGCACTAGAAATGTTAGGCTTACTTTTCGGCTGTCTAGGAAACTGCCATGGGACTTCAACCGAGCTGTATTTTTACATATCTCACGACTAGTCTCACAGTATTAAAAAAGAATTGCAAACCATGCAAACAATTTTCAATTTTCGTAATTGACTTTACTATATAAATACTACATAGCACATTGAAAAAAAAAAAAACAAAGATGGTTCCATTCTGCACTACTTTCTTATGGAAGAACTCACTTTCATATCATTATCTAGTAGTGTCCGACCGAACGCTCGGGCTCGAATTCATTAACTGGACAGCTTGGCCTAATAGTCTGGGTTCGGTTCGATTTCGGTTCTGTTAAAAATTACTAAGCACCCTTGTGAGTGTGAGGCTAAAAAGACCCGCATGTAGATTGCATACAAAGAACTACAAAGAAATGCTCATAGGCGAATGGTCATTCACATCCGACTAACCGTACATGTTCGACTTTTTTACAATTTTATTTCTTAAACAAGTAAAAAAGTCTAAGTTCGGGCGAAACCGAACATTAAATACCCGGCGCACGTATTAAACATCGTTTTTTCACGATTCTGAAACCTACCGTTACGTGGAAAACAGGAATGGTTTTTTCCTTTTGCAAACATTTTCGATAATATGCTCAGTCAGACTTAAAGAAATAATTTAACTGTGTTTGGTAGAAATCGTTAAAGCGGTTACCGAGATAAACTTATGTAAGTAGTCATAAGTGGGCGGTGTCACGCCCATTTTCCAAGAGTCCATAAAAATCTTATTTCCTGTTAAAAGATTGTTGTGAGTATCAACTTTGAGCAAATTACTGTTTATAAATTTCGAAATATTTAGTCCGATTTCAAACATTTTCAACATCTTGCTTTTTTGTGTCAAGCGCACTTGTGCACTAGGGTGTTATAACTTTGTTCTCATAACGGTTGTTTGGAACAACCTAAAAAATCTAGATATGTATGGACATATATATATACATATGTATTTCAAAATGGTCAGAATAAAAAGAGAAATTGATTAAGCCATGTCCGTCTGTCCGTCCGTCCGTGCACACGATACTCGAGTAAAAATTGAGATATCTCTTCGAAATTTTGTATGTAGGTTGCCCTTTATGCAAGGTAGATCGGTATTGGAAATTGGCGAAATCGGACAATACCACTCCCACCTCCCATACAACGGTATTTTCGAAAAATGCTAAAACTACGATATTTCCGCAAATACTGAATCCAAATTATAGAAACTTGGAATTCGAAGTAGAATTTTAGTATATAATAAGAGAATTCTGAAATTTTTGGAAAATAGGGGGGGCACCGCCTACCTATGCAATGTTGTATTTCAGTAGCCGCTTTACGAATCCCCACCAAACTTCGTACGAGCATTGCTTAGAGTCTCTCTAAGAAGCCTGTTGGAAAGTTTTAAAATCGGCAAATAACCACGCCCACCGCCCATATAACGCTAATTTACAGAAATATGAAAAATGCGATAAATCAGTTACTACTGCAGTTAATTCACTCAGAATCGATGTTTACGTAAGTATATGAAATTGAACCTTGTTCAAAGATGTACCTTTATTCATACAATGAAATGCGGATTGCATAGAATGTTTTGCTTTTATCTTGAGTACTATTCTTGAATATCAAATCTAAGTAAAATTTAAAGGACGAATATGTGTAAGCTGTAACAGAGGACGTATTATACAGTGAGATTTCGTTGTCTTATGTATATTACTCAAAATTAATATACATACTAATAATAATAATATTTTGGCGTTTACACTGTTGTTAAATGTTTGACCGATTTTCTGCTCCAAATCATGGTGTGCGTCTTGATGTTATAATACAAATGGAGGGACCTAAATAGAATTTCACGCCGCCTCCGAGCGGCAAATGGATTTTATGAGAAGCTTTCTCAAGGTAGAAATGCCATTGCCTGCTAAGGGGCAAACGCTAACAATAGAATAACAATTGTTTGTGTATTAATGAAGTGATCTAACTGTTATTTATTTTGCAACTCGACTCAGACTCAGTATTTTCGAGAACAATTTTACGAATCCGTTCAAATACTGTTTAGAATATCCGGATGTCCGAATGAGCAAATGAACGGACACCAACCGGATATCCATACTATTTGGATTTTATCTGTATACACGAATATCCGAACGGATATCCGAATATACGGATAGCCCCAGCCCTAATTTTAACCAATGACTCTCCCACAAAATCGACTATTATTAATTGGTCTCTATTAATTGGTTACTCGAATAATTCAACAAAAAATTTTGTGACTTTTCAAGCTCAATTAAGCGAGAATACTGCACTTGCTATCGTAGACGCATTTGTTCCGTTTTTTTTTTTTTGTAACAAGTCTGCCAGATTATTCCTCCAATTTAATAATTCTTAATTAATTGCCAATTTATATTTCCAAATTGTAGTATGTAATTTAATTTGAATTGCCCACTGGAGTTACCAATAATGGCCAAAACCACATGCACATTCGTTTAATTTTTAGTTTTAATGTAGATCAACTGAACATTAGTTGCGTTTTTTAGAAACAGTTACTTGCTATTATACCGTACGAACGGTACTTATTGATTTCACTGCATTTGTTTAGCACGAAAGACTTTATTATTTATTTAACTTTAATTTCATTGACGTTAATTTGCTTTATTGCATTTTATTTATTTAACTTAGATATTTAAAAATTGTTATTTTATATTAACGATATGTTTATTTTAAAAATCCAACTCGTAAATTTTCTGCACTCGATAGGTTACACGACCTTTCCTTTGAGGAGCAATTTTGAGACGTTTGTTTCGTTTTGTGAATCTTTGCATTGTCAAAACTTTTTCGCGATATGGTTATTCTTGTTCTTAAAAAGTTCTCGTAAAAATGAAAAAGTTCTGTACTCTGTAGCTCCCTTGATTGAACCCAAAAAATTGATCCACTGAAAAAACTTCAACTTACAACACATTTAAATAGTTTCTTCGGTCTCGATTTAGGCCGATAGCCGCTTTCGGTCGGACACTAGTTATCAAGCAATGGTTAGGACATGATTGGTAAGCGAAAGCTGAGTGAGTGGCCAAGGGTAAGCAATTAAACAGAGCAAATGAACAAAATAGCGCTCTCTTGCAAATTCAGTATACATATATGTTAAGAAAAAATCATTTATTAATTTGCCGCTAATTATTGTATTTCTTTCACTCTTGAAGCGAATAGAGAATGATCTAACTTTTTGCATACAATTTCACCGGCATACAAAAGAAAGAAGTTGTCTGTACTTTTGATGAGACCCACTTATCTTTATGTATTTTGACGCGCTGAATCCAAGGTCGCAGTCCGTTTTAGCCTAACACCCTCAACTTTTCGAGTAATTTCAAAAAAAATTGCGATTTTTCACATTTTTTCGCCACAACGTATTTAAGGGCCGAGTTTCATATACATTATGAACAAACAAAATCAATCAATTCAAAAATTCTCCATTCGGATTATGTTCAGTTTTTTATGGTAACCACAAACTTAAAGACAAAAAGATATTTGATTTTGAAAATAATATTGTAAAACCACAGTGCAATACAGTGAACCAGATATGAATGGCATTCTCATTTTTAGGTTCTTATTAGACAAATGTTAGTTTATATTTTATCAGAAAACATAAATGTGTGCTTTACACTTCGGAATTAAGGATTTTACTTCGCCGAATCAAAAAAAAAAAAAGAAACACTTGAGTGGGGATGCCAAACCGTCCACAAAGAAATTATGCAATAATGATGCAATTGATAAAGGAAATTACATGTGGAATTATACATGTATTCTGTCTGTGAGCCTACCATGTCCGGTAGGCTGCAAATATCAGAAAGTTTTTGTAACTCTAATTTGTGTGTTGAGATTCCACCACTATATCAACTGGTGGGAAATTATTCCCTTTGAAATGTGGATTTTTTTCGTGATACCTTTCCACTTTGATCGTGTATACATATTTACATAAAATGAATTTCAAAATGTTTTGGTATTTCTCTTTCAAAACTTAGCGTAATGTACTTTTTTGGTCATGTAAAACGCAAATTAATCAAAAAAAATTTCGTTACGTTAATTTTTTATATCAACAAATAAAGGTCAGTACATGGTTCACTGTGAATAAAACAAAGCTCCTCCAATTATGGAAATGAATTTATGAAATATTTCAAACGTTTAGAAAGGAATGCATAAGAAGCATATTTTATCATCAATAACACAGTGATTTCACATAAATATCACATTGAATTTTTAAGGTTCACTTAATATTATTTAACTGGATTTGCTCTCTGCAGTCCACAAATAATAATAATATACATACATATGTATATTTTAAATATTGCCGCTGGTTTTAGCTTGTATCTGTATTATTTACATAAACAAAATACTAGATAATAATTAAAAAAATATACGCATTTTTTTACAACAAAAGGTAACCTTAAAGGAACTAACAATCTGCTTAAAATAGTGGCATTATCTTTTATAAACGTTGCAGCAATGATTTCAAAATCATACACTTTATAATTTTTATGTTAACCACATTTACATTTATGCATATTTTGTGGTGTCACTTGGCCCATTAGAAAATGCAATAGTAAAAAGTAAAAAATGGCAGTATTTCAGTTGTTGTGGGAGCTTCAACAAATTTTAGTATCTTATTAAATGAGAGCTGCTTCCTGTGTACTAAGTGGTTAATTCACATATAATCAGCCCAAGTGAAACGTAGATCAAGACTTTTTATATACAAATTAATGCTTTATGCTTTAATTGATTTTAATGTTAAAGGATATTTACAATCGATCCAATAAAAACTGTATAGAACCGATAAGCAAACCTACTATAACAGCTCGTTATTACACGTGAATGCATACATACATACATATGTATGTGCATATACCCTCTTCCTATCAGAAAATAAACCTTATAAACAAGTTTAAAGGATCTTTGTATTTTTTTTTTTTTTTTTGGTTTTTCGAAAAGTGGTGTAATATGGAAACTATTTTTAACCGACTTCAAAAAAGTAGGAGTTGTCAATTCTTCGGAATATATACATTCTTTAATGCATGTCTTTTTTTATCGGAAAGGTGGTGGCTGCTAAAGGGTGTTCTTACACTAATTTGGTTTAGTTCCGATCATTGGATCCTGAAGAAATTAACGATACTCCTAAATTTTTATATGAGTATTGAAGTCGGTTGTTTTTGCTTAAAAATTACTTGTTTCAAAACGTAATCTGTATTAAAAAAATTTATTTTCTTGAGTTCTGATGATAGTTTAATTAAGGTGTGCTAAGTCTTCACTAATTACACTTGCTATCAGAATTGATCATGGTGAAAGTGAAAATTCGATTGTGGGCAAATCATTTACATAAAACATCACGAAGCCTACAGTATTGCTTAGACAATAGGTGTGTACTCGTAGTGAGAGGACAAAATTATCCAGCAGCAAAAGTTCTGCCACAGAAGTACGAGAACGCAAAACTTGCAACATTCGAAACAGCTGATCACTTCCACAGTTGCCACAGGTGGTCCATTTGGTAATTTATTCTCTGCTTGGTACATTGTCCCTGATTTGGCATATTTTACACTTGAATACTTTTGGATAAAAAAAATATTTTTAATATAAATTATCGCGAAATGAATAAGTTATTTTTCTCAAAATTATTTGTGATACCAAATCATGGCGCATTCACAAATAAACGAATCTTCTCTAAACACCTATCATTGTTAGAGAAAGTTATGTAGATATACATAGCTAAAAATTTGCCTTTAAAATTATTATATTTTCATTAGAACTATCAAAACTCAAAACTGACAAATTCAGCCAAAAACCTTTCAGATTGCTATATTTGTATCTGTTTTGATATATTTTAGCGAAAAATATGGTACAAACGAAAAATTGTATGCGGCAACCATAGTTGATACACACTAAAATAAGAAAACTGGAAATAAAAACTAAAAATAAACTCAACATACCTTGTGCTTAATAACTTTACTTTCCTTTTCATTGCATACTAGCATTAATTATAAAATTTCCAATAAATATTTCACGAATTCCATAATTTCTTTTTTTTTATTCACAAGCATGCTTTGGTGATCAGCTTATTTTCTTACTTTCAAGTTTTCGCTGTTAAAAATTTTTCCAACAGAAATTAGCAGCTCTCTATCACATTTTGCTCTCTAGATTTCCCCTACTTTGCAAGTTTTTTGGGTACGGGAACGCAAAACCAGTAAAAGTTTTCTAAAAATTTTGATAGTTTTAGGTACGAGTACACTCCTAATGCCATAACTGTATTTATTTACCTACTGATGTATGTGTCAAACTTTCCAAAGCTAATGCAAAAAAAAAAAACAAATGGAAAGTATTAAGAACAGTATGTATGTATGTATGCACAATGTACATAGGTGGCATGGAAATTTAAAAGAAAGGGACCTACGCGTCGAGAAAGTATATATTTACTTTTTAGCGATTCTTATAGTTATTGCTTCAATGCAATAAACCGCAGCTTTCTAGCTGTATGGATACATTGACGAAAAACGTTTTGCACGCCCATTTGTTAACTTGTAAGGTCGTTTTTCTCGAAAACTTATTTTTGCGCATTATTACTTAAAAGCAAAAATTTTTCCTACATAAACAGCAAAGTGTCTATCAAAGAAATGTCCGCTACTTTATGCTGAATCATGACACTTATGTGACTTTTAAGGTCTGGAACAACTGCTGCTTTAGAAGTAGATAGTAGGCCTCGGGGAGACCTGAGATATTTTTTTATCCTATTCGAAAAAGTGTATAAAGCGAAAAAATTCGGACGTTTTCATTTTGCATATATTTTATGGATGTTTTATATAACCGCATATACAAATTCCCCAGACATGAATCCGGCTCGTTCCGATTACGTAGACCCGACTGTAGTGGGTATGCTTACATACATAAATTCGCAGTACGCACACATTTGTGCATACATACATACATACATACAAACAAACATATGCACCTTAGTATGTAGTAACTATGCACTACCTTTAATATTTCATACTATCCCATTTTAATGGAATCCTCCCAGCGGTTTTACATTTATCATGAATTTCATTGAATGTAATTACTTTTACAACCTCATTTTTTAAGTTTACTTGTTGAAGAACTTGAATTCTAAATTGCTTATACTTAGTAATGTCGTTGCTTTTAAAATTCTACACTCATATAACAATAAATATACTGTTCTTTTAATTGAGGTTTTGAAAAATACTGACATTTTACATTCTTTTTTAATTCCCAGCAATATCAATAGTTTAATATTAATTAAAGCTTGGGCAATGCCCATTTCATACTATGACGAATCGCTGCCTGCGGCATCCTCTATTATAGAATTCAAATCAATATTAAACGAGTACTCATACAAATTAGAATAGCGATCGCGCTCTTTCCACGGTGATCGGTGATTCATGTATAGATTTCGTTTACTAACACGAAATATTTGACTATCCTTTATGGATTGATCGTCGTCACAGGGCTCACCGCCACCACCGAAGTCACACTCGCGAATAGTGAGCCGATTTGTTGGTGATTTTAATTCGAAAAGTACTTCTTGATGTTTGTAGCGCGGCCTCATCGGAAGTGGTTGGTAACCACTTATGTTCACCTTTTGTGAATCAACCGATTGCGTCGATTGGCGACGCATACCACGGATTTTATGGAATGGATAATTTCGCATAAGGTTTGAATCGGTACTGCGTTGTGGTGAATAGTATTTAAAATCGGTTGGGGCTGGTGCCTGCGGAGCTGCCGTATGTATAGTCGTCAGAGTTGTAGTACTGGCCGAATGGGCCGCGGTTGCCTGCAGTTGTAAAGTCGATGGACGTTTCGCAGTGGAGTGCAGGGTGGCGGCGGCCATCGGTGTTGTTAACGTCGATATGGGTGAAGTGATAGCATCACTTGCTCCCGCTGCTGCTGCCACTACTAAAGATTGTGCTTGTGATGCTGCGGGGTGCATTGCGTGTATATGTGTGGGGGGATGATGGTGATGCAGAAGTGGCAGAGGTGAGCTGCCCGCATCGAAAGCGGGAGACAGTGGCAAATGAAGCGATCGCTTCAGGTTTAAATGGTACGACGATATGGCAGGTGAATGTATGATTTGTGGGGTCGCGTATGCACTATGCGTTTCGTGGAGAATTTGTCGCTCTTGTTTTGGTTTTAATAATCGACTTTTGAATTGATGAGTAGTGGGTGGTAGAAGTGTTTGCAAGGAACACTTTTTGTATTGTTGATGCTGTGACTTACCGTTTTGTAAGTTATCATAACTCCGCGGCCGATATATGCCATTACTGCCGCCACCTAAAGTTGCCGAAGATGTATTGGACTGCAGATTTTTTATTTACCCAAACAAGCCAGCCGACACCGGTCAGTTTTCATGGTTTGAATTGTTCGTAATTATAAGTTAGACGTTCCAGGATCAAAAATATGAAATGAATTTGTATTAGAATACATACATACACATAGTAGATACATATCGTCGCTGCGCCAATAAAACCAGTTACATATGTATGTGTTTTTCAGTAAATTTTCGGGGGAGCAAAAAAATGCGAGCGCATAGCTGTGTTTGATCACTTCTAAACCAAAAGAGATATAATAAACGGCTAATGCAGAACTATGGGCAATAGAAAGTGTTAGTAAAATATGTAATAAAGAAACTTTTTTTAATCACATAACTGTTTTTCTTGGCGCAGCGACGGTATATACATATATGACTAAGTATGTAGTAGTATGCCCCACGAAAAAAGTACAATTTAATTACTTTTAGGGCTCCTCGCGTTGAAAATTCTTTCAAAAATCGAATCTTTATGAGCATGATGCAATAAAGGAAGGTGTTATACGTTCGCGTTCGTCTCGCTCTAATCGCCATCTTAAGCTCCCTTAGCAAATTTCAATTTGTCCCTTTGACAAACTACTTTTTATATCAGGGCGATTTTCATGAAAAAGGAAAATTTTAAAAATCTGGTGTTTTAACTTAAAAAACATTTATTTTACAAGTATCCAATAAGATATATCATTTAGCTCAGTTTTTTTTACAAATTTGAATTTAATAATTTGGTAATAAATCACTTTGGAAATTAAATGCAAATGCAGAAAACGAGAAGCAAATGCGGTGAAGCCAAATGTGGTGAAGCCATTTCTCTAAACGAAAGATCTCTTTAAAAAAAAATTCGAGAATGGGCTGGATTTTGAATTAACAACGCAGGTAAAATACATTGGTTAACCAAGGCTCCGTTATGCTGGAGAGTGGCCAAGTTATTGGGTCGAAGACAACCCTCTTCCACCATTCATTATCGAAGGTGAGGCAAGAGATTCATTTTTAAATTATTTAAGAATTTTTAACAAAGCCTATTGGTGAAAT
>JAPVRG010230804.1:0-21932 GCA_029783565.1 Rhagoletis cerasi | reverse complement strand
GCAAATTTTCGTAATCAGCTGTTTGACAATTTATTAGGAAAAAAGTTTGTTTTCTTTGTGTATTTGGCATTTTCTTTTCTAACATCAAATATCCATTAGGAAAATTAAAAATACCGTAAATACATTTCAACAAATACTCTTAAATATTTTGCGAGCACCTTTACTTTCACTTGATGCCACATCACCACCAATATAGTGTAACTAACTTTTAAACAAGGTCGTCACGAAAAAAACGAATTCCTTTATTTATTTGAGAAGAGCCCACAAAAATATCAATGAAAGCGATTGCGAGCCAGTTTTCTACTATAGGGGAACAAAAATAATTTGTGGAAACGCCGATACAAATATCTGTGGAGATGCAGAAGTGCGTTTCACGAATCGAAAGTTGAACTTTATATCGTGGCTATAAAGGATGCACAAATGAGTTTCCACGGACGCATCTACAGTACGTACACTAATCCAAGTCACAGCGCAGCCACGCCAATCCATAACAGCTCTTGTGCATATCGTCCACTCGACAATACTCCGCGCACATCACTTCAAACGGGTCCATCTCATTCACGATCCGTCATGTACACTCGTGATTGGCGGTCAGCGTTGCGTACGCCTCCCACCTATCGAATTGGAAATCGCACATTACGCTTCAACTATCACTTTGCCCTTCTTGTTGCCTGCGCATTTATATTAGGCTTTCTATTTGTCTACGTTCGTACTGGGTCACAATCCTCATCTGACGCGGCATGGCTAAAAAGCTATAGCAGCTCGACGCACAGTAGCTCTTTTAGTAGTTCGCCGAACAATGGAGATGCTGCAGCTTACAGCGACAAATATCCACTCACACCTCCGTTGGTAACACACGCCAGTGAAGTAACATATCGCATAGCTATGGTAGCTGATTTAGATACCAACTCGAAAGTAGTTAAGAAAGACGGCAGTATGGTTTGGCGTAGCTTTTTGAAGAAAGGCTATTTGACATATCATAAATCAAAGCCAGAAATCTTAATTAAATGGGACGGAGGAGAACCTGTAAGTTTGGAGTCCAGTTTCTCTTTGAAAGGACGTGGCATGGAACTATCAGAGCTCGTAACTTTCAATGGGAAACTGCTTAGCTTTGATGATCGAACCGGTCTGATATACGATCTTGCCAATGACAAGCCAATTCCATGGATTATTCTACTCGATGGTAATGGACGTAATTCTAAGGGTTTCAAAGCAGAGTGGGCTACAGTGAAGGATAAACTACTGTACGTCGGTTCAATGGGCAAAGAATGGACGACAAGTGCTGGCGACTTTGAAAATGAAAACCCAATGTATGTAAAGGTGATATCACAGACTGGTGAGGTGCGCTCGTTGGACTGGGCTTTCAATTTTAAATATTTACGGCAAGAAGCAAAGCAAATAAACTGGCCAGGCTATATGATACACGAAAGCGGCATGTGGTCTACCTACCACAAAAAATGGTTTTTCCTACCAAGACGTTGTTCACGGGAAAAGTAAGTGGTACAAATGTGTTTACACCTTTTACTTAATCTGACACTTGTTTCTGTAGGTACAATGAAACGCGTGACGAATATATGGGGTGCAACTTGCTGATCTCGGCAGATGAGCGATTTACCAAAATCAACACAGTTCCTCTAGACGCTTCGCATACGTCGCCTACTCATGGATTTTCGAGTTTCAAATTCGTGCCAAATACTGAGGACAAGATCATAGTTGCTCTAAAAACTGAGGAATTAGACGGTAAGACATCTACTTACATTACAGCATTTGATATTGAAGGGCACACAATATTCCCGGAACAGCGTATTGAAACGGATTTAAAGTACGAAGGCTTCGAATTTATTTAGTGACAAGATAAATAAATCCATTAAGCGCAGCAGTCAGCTCAAAACAAGCTTTTTATTGAAGACTCGGAAAAGTTCGATATAAAATAAAAAGACTTGCCATCAGTAAACAACCTATAGTAAACATATATATAGATAAGTTAAAATTACTTTTATAAAGAAGAGTTGTTTTCAATCCACAAAGTTAGCTATCTAAATACTTGTAAACAACTAGGGATTTGATATTCATGAATGCGTACCTCTCAGAGGCTTACTATTGTTTAGATTTATCGACGAAATGAACCTCAAAAACAATTTTTTGTGTTTCATTTTCGGATTTTCCGCACTAATTTTAAATCTTTTCAGAGGGCTCAGTCATTCTCCATAACAACGCGTAAATATGAAAAAAATCAAAGTTCCCTATTAAAATTTACATTTTATTAAAAAGCTTTATAAGTAGATAAGTTACATACAATTATCCAGGAAAAAATTCAAATAAAAACATTGGGCTATGCAATAGTTTTAGGCACTTAAAATTTCTGTAATCTGTTTATGTTAAAAAATGTTTGATAAAAATAACTGGTTGCAAATGACCGGAATATTATTAAACCTTTTTTTTATTTATTGTAAGCCAGATTAAACCTTTCAAGCTTTCGCTTCTGATTCTGCAACTCCGACTTTGTCGAGCCCGGCGACAATTAAATCCTCTTTGCCAATGCGGCCTTCTTGTGCTCGTATTTCTAATCTTAAAGTAAATAGTTCTGATTTTTCACTGTGTCTTCGATTGGTTTTCATACATACCTATTTGCATTGTGATTAACATTCCACAGTTCTGGTAGAAATTTAGGTTTCATGGTGGTAAGGAAATGTTGGCGCCACAGCTTTTCCAATTCGCAGAGACCACCGAATTCTGTTTGGTAAAATAACACCACCTTCTCACCGTGTTGGCAGTAGTTTTCGTTACGCCGCCTTCAAGAAAAAAATACGTTTCATATTTCTTAAGCCGACGGCAATTGTCTAGTTAAAACAATTTACGTAGTATCAATATTAGCTGCTTCCTTCATCAAATCGTCTGTTATCTTTTCTCTCTGGTAATGATGCAGCAAAATTTCAAGTAGGTTTTTACTACGCTCGGCAGGAATTTCGTTCTGACTTTGCAACAACGCCCGCGCGGCTGATTTTACTTGCCTGTAAAAAAATTATTAGGTGGAAAAAGCTTATCAAATGCTTAACTGTACTAAATACTTCAATTCAGGCAACTCGAAGTATTTCACAGCCGATTCTCCTTTAGTAAATGGCGCATTGCATTGTTCTGCTAATTTCATTCGCAATTTCAAGTCATAAATGTTACTAAGCTGATGACATTCTGGGCATAGAAGAAGCACATCATGCGACGTATGAGACTTCATTACCACTGAAAAGAAAGAGATTGCCATTGCAAGGAGCTAACTTCAATGAATAAAGTACGTATTGGCTATACCAGGAAAATGTTTCCTATATTCGCGAGGTACAACGTTTTTTCGTGACAATGGATCGACCTTGCCACATACCACACATCGATTTTCTTTCGGGGACTGATAGTACCGTCCAACGTCTCCGACCGCGCGCCCAGAGGGCTCGAAATTTAAACGCACAGTTAATGGGTTATCGCCTACTCTTTCTCCCAAATTCTGATCCACATACCACTGCGCTTTTTTAGCGTCTATCGTGCAGAGCAATTCGCCATCAGGCGCTTGTAAATTGCAATTGTCGTACAAAGCCTTTGAACGTGTACTTATACTTCGAGTTTGGATTTGTTTTTGTTTAGCTTTTTTTCCAGCGGAAGTGGTAAACTTTCTCCTGTCAGTGACATTTAAACTGTTCAGGAAACCTTCCTTAAAGCGAATGTCATAAAAGGGTTGTAATCGCTCCTGAACTTCTGAGAAATTGATCCTATTGAGATTCCAGAATGGCCTGAAATGTAAATCTATATGTATACAGAATTTTCTATAAATAATAAGAATATGAACTAACTTTGGATCCAATTGCGTAGCAAGCTTTTCGAAAATTTTCACTGCTACCAACGCGTCATTGGCTGCGTACTGCAATTGTTTTTCGTTAAGTACTTTAGCCTCCCAGTCTGAGCAGGAGAGGCGCCAGTTTTTATCTAGATGCACGTCTAACACTGACTTTGCCATTTTAGCTAAACCTTCTGGTTTTTTATTAACCAGTGCAGCCAAATACCGTAAGTCCAAAGTGCTGGCCACACCAACGCCATAATCATATGCCAATTTGTGAGCGTCGTCCTGGGTACCAACACCTACTTTTATCACCTTATCATCCTCGAGAAGATCACGGAGATCTTTGGGAATTTGTTGCAAATTACATAGCCGAAACAGCGCACAGAGGCCTTTTTGCGAGGATAGCTGCAGAAGTGCTACAGGACGCCGCTTTCCACCCACAGTCACCCACTCGCAATCAAAGCCAAGTACTTTATACTCGTGGCAGTGTCTGAAAGTTTCAACTATTTTAATAAATGTGACACCTAATTATATGGAAATCGAGCAATTACCGTTTTAAAATATCTAATATCCGCTGACATTCATCAGGAGTTTCAATAACCGTAACTTGTTTTTCGGCAAGTGGATTGCTAAAGCTGCGTATGCGGGAGAGGATCCGAGCTCTTTGGCGAATCACTATACATAGCAAGCCAACGCCTGCCGTTGCCAGAAATGCTGTTTTGGCAGCGATAAGTGAGCGTTTTTGTATATCACCCATAAAAATTGATTTGAGAATTATTAATATTTTTTGGAATTCCGACAAATCTTACTCGGCTGTCAAAATCTTCGTTTTCTTATCAAAAACAGCTGTTTGAAGGTTGTGTACATAAATGCGTTCGCGTACCTGGTAATTATTGAAAGTTATTTGAATCTATCAGGTTAGACATGGGTAACACTGCGCTGCACGGAGCAATTGCGTTAACACCGTAGCCAGAGTCGCCTAGCTAACACGAATAAAAGAAAAGCGCCAGCGCCAAGTACCGCCATTAATTCCACGAAACACGAGACCAATTTGAACTAACTAGCGTCGGAATGTGTTGGTGCCAGCGTATTCGATAAGTAACCTGGTTGCAGTATACCAGGATGTAGTTAGAAGTCGTTCCCGTACAAACGTGTATAATATCTTCAGTATTTTACTTTTTGCTCTGCTTCTGAAAAAAGTCACTCTTTAGTCATCATAACGCATAACATCGCAAATAAGGTCAAATTGTTTATTAGTAATCTAAGAACCTTGCAATTTTTAGCTCTACCCGTATAAACGTTTCACCTGAACAAATAATAGTTGCGTTCCAGGTGTTCACGATATTCACGATTTGCAGGCTACATTGGTTTAACCGATTTTGACAATTCTCGAGTAAAAGTAAATAGCCTCTCGAATGTAAATAAAAACTGTAGATCCACTGAAATACACTAATTTTTCCCCGAAAATCACCGTTTTTTAATATTTTATTTGTTTATTCTCCATATAAATCATATATTTTTACAACTCAACACAACTAAAACACGTTTCTTATGGAAAAATTTAATGTTAAAAACTTTTTTCACCGCCAGGACGGTGCAATCTGGTTTTCTAATATTTTTGCGCCAAACAAGAAGAAGAAGAAAAATCAATATCAATTATTAAAACTTTCAATGGAAAAAGATTTCAAGCAATAAGTCGCAGAAAATCCATACTTTAAGCAAATTTTTCTCCCAAATGACCCGTTATCCAAATTTAGCTCTGATCCAATGCTTTTCGTGTAAAATCCTGTAAAACTGTCAAACAGCAAAATTACTCTCTGAAGTGAGAGTAAAAAGTGAGCATCAGCAAAAAGTACGGGAACAAAAAAAGCATGTTTCCTGTAAAAACGTCAACCAGTGATTGATTGACACTTTTCACGAGTTTACCAGAAGAAAAAGTTCGGGTAAAATCTTGCAACTTCATTCTCTACACAACTCTCCAAAAATCGCTCTCATTTACCGGATTTTGGAGAAATTTGGAGTACGGGAATAGTTTTGGTGTAACTTCCTGTAAGTTCGGGTAAAATCCTGTAAGTTCATGGAGTATTGGAACAAAGCTTTTATAACAACACTGGTTACGGGGTTTGTTCGTTTACATTAGCCGTGTCCGGTCAAAATCTCCTACCCGGGCATAACGTAAATTCAAACAGTAGAAATGAAGGCCAAACGACTTACCTGCTTTCCCGATAACACACAAAGTTTTATAAAAGTATAATGGTTTATTTGCGCGAAATTGAAGGCAAAACATTCTACCATTTTGCTCCATAAAGTAGTCTATAAAACTCTTATAAGACCAAAAGGGCCCCAGAAGTAGAGCACTTGTTGAAAGTCGACTATCCGGCTATTCGATTAGTCGACTAGTCATTAGCAATTTTTTTGGAAGTTGAAAGTCGAGCAACAAGTATTCGATTAACCGTCTGAAATCAACTAAAAGTATGTTTACATATAAATATAATCTCAATCAAAGCTCGTTCGTTAATCACCCCGTTTACACAGTCAAATCTCGGATAACTAGCCGCCAAATTTGTTGTGCTTGTTTTTTTTTCACAACTTAAGGAAAAGTTTAATTTCTTCTCTGTGACACCGTGATCACTTTTTTCTGCTAAATTAAGCACTTTAAACATATTTTAGCTTACTATTTTATCATAAATACGTTTAGAAACCTATTTTTTTGCTAGCGTCCATTTTTGTTAACTTTTACATTTGACATTTCTCCTCTTCTTCCCAAAAATAATCGATAAAACTAGGGTGGACACCGAAAAGTTATCGGGATAATCTGAGATTATTTTATAATTACAGATTAACGTGGGAGGAATTTTGTATGGCTAATCTCTTTTTTTAATTACAGATTAGGGAGTTAACCTCGAAAATGAGGATAATCTCTATGTATGTAAACATACTTTTATTTAGTTGATAATCTTTTAAGTCTTAATCTAATGCAGATAAATAACTTTCTAAATAAACTTGCTAGAATTCTAGACCTTATTTTTATAAGTGATAACATGAACTTTTCATTGCGTGAATGCCTTGATTCTCTATCGGGCCATGGTCTACATCATGTTCCACTCGTGCTGCAGTTGGAATTTTATGATTTCAAAGGAGATTTATACGGATACCCAATCCACCAGTTTTTGCTTTAAGAACTGTAATTTTGACGCTGTGAATTCGGAAACATCTTTGATAGACTGGGACTCCGTTTTTTCTGGAGCCAAAGTTGCTGAATGCTTTAATTCTTTTAAAAATAAGATTTCAGACATTTGCAGTTAAGCGGAGATGTTACAAAAATCCGTGGTATACCGAAGAGTTGAAGAAAATTAAAAATCTGAGAAATAAATTTTTCAACAAATTCAAGTTAACTAATTCCACTTTTCATAGGGATGAATACCTACTATATTCTAGCGAGTTTAAAGCACTTAGCAAGACTCTTCACAAAAGGTTTGTTCGTAAATTTGAATCTGACATCAAATCCAATCCCAAGGCCTTCTGGCGCTATGTTAGCTCTAAGAAATCGTGCTCAAGCATTCCTTCGGAAGTTTTCTATAATGAAAACTATGCGTACAACTCCTCGGAGGCGGCTAATCTTTTCGCTGATTTCTTTAGCTCTAACTTTGAACCTGATTCGGATCTAGTCAATGACTTTAATGTCGGAAGATAGTAGCGAATCCCCACTTAATTTTGGTGCTCTCACTTTAACACTCGATGACGTGGTTGAGGGCATTTTGCGTATCAAATCGTCTTCCCAAACCGACGTAGATGGGTTATCTTCTTATCTTTTAAAGAATTGTTATGCATTTGCGTACCCGCTCTTATTAATTTTCAACAAATATTTGGATTGTGGTGTATTTATTGATGCCTGGAAGGTCACCTCTATCACTCCTATTTTCAAAAGTGGTAACAAGAATAACATTGCAAACTATCGACCAATTTCCAAATTGTCAACGGTTTCTAAATTGTTTGAACTTATTGTTAAGCAAAAGTTGTATTTTGCGACTAAGCGATTAATTTCAATTAACCAGCATGGTTTTATGTCAGGTAGGTCTACTGTAACAAACCTCGCGGTTTTCTCTGAATTTTGTCTGTCCGCTTTTAATAATCGAGATCAAGTCGACGCTATGTATACTGACTTCTCCAAGGCATTCGACAAAGTCAGCCATTCTATTTTAGTATCTAAACTAGCAAGTTTGGGTTTTCACTCCGTTTTTCTTTCTTGGATAAAATCGTATCTCTTGTCACGTAATTGTTCAGTAGTGGTGGATAATGCTTCTTCTCGTCCTTTCATTGCGTCTTCTGGCATTCCCCAGGGAAGCATTTTAGGTCCCCTTCTTTTTGTTATTTTTATTAATGACATCTCCAGCTGTTTTGAGCACTCTAATTTTCTTTTATATGCAGATGACTTGAAGGTGTTCACGACTGTTTCAAGTCATCTAGATTCTGTTAAGCTCCAGTCGGATCTTAATAATCTCGCTTCCTGGTGCAATAAAAACCATTTACATTTAAATATAAAAAAGTGCTTTCATGTACCCTTCACCAAATCTCGTTTTCCTATCCCTACCTCTTACTGCATCGGTGGTTCTCGGCTCAACACAGTTGGTGAAATCTCAGATCTCGGTGTGGTTTTTGACTCTAAATTCTTATTTCAAAGCCACTTAAACTGCACTATTGCAAAGTCATATTCTGTGCTTGCCTTCATTCGCCGATTTAGTTCAGACTTTAGTGATCCCTACACTTTGAAACTACTGTTTACTTCACTTGTGCGCTCTAAATTAGAATACGCTGTCTTTATCTGGAGACCATATTTTGACTGCCATATAAGGAGACTTGAACGAATACAAAAAACGTTTATTCGGTTTGCCCTACGCTCTTTGCATTTTGCTGATCCGATTCCTCCTTATAGTCATAGATGTCAGCTAATCAACTTAAAATCTTTAAACTCTAGAAGGACTATACTCCCGCTTACATTTGTCTTTGACATTCTACGTGGTGCGATTGACTGTCCATTCTTACTAGAACGCATTTATTTTAATATCCCTATAAGAACTCTTCGGAACCACGATACTTTCTCAATAGAACGAGTTAGAACATTATATGCCTCAAATTCACCTATTTTAAGAACTTTGAAAGAATATAATATAATCTTGAATTCCTCTGAACTAGATTTCTGTTTACCAAAAGCTCAATTTAAATTATTATTAAATGAATTAGTTAAGTAATTTTAATCCTTTTGTTAAGTTTATCATAATAATCTGTACGAAAATTTATTTTCTAGATTATAAATATACTAAATAAATAAATAAATAAATAAATATGCCACTCTGTGCTCACCAGGGTTTCAGAGTTGTATACAGCTTATTGAGTTCGAGACAAACCCAGAATTCAGCGGGGGTAAAGATGTTCTCGCAAACAGCATGCGATATGATGAACAGTACACTTAGAAGCGAGTCAAATTTGATTTTCCGTTATGGCCAAATCTAGATTGGATCTGAAGGTAGGAAGTTGGGTATACTCGCAAGAACTCTCACTTAGCCTTAGGTTTCGGCTGCCAGATATATGCAGGCTGAACTAGCAGTAAGAAACGAAGCTGCAAAACGGCTGATTGATTCTCTAATTAGTATGAAGGCGGTGACAATCTTTTCTGACAGCCAAGCAGCTATTAAAGCACTTAATTGTGACAAACCTACATCGAAGATTGTTATGGAATGTAGACGTACTCTTAATGAACTGGCAAGATGTTACGTCACTAATGTTGTATGGGTGCCAGGCCACAGACATACTACACTGCAGATGAACTAGCAAGGGAAGGAACTTGGCTGGAGAATAACTTTGTCGAACGGGCAAATAAAAGATGGAGCGACCACTGTTCCGACATGTTATTGGAGTTCTTACCGGGCAGTGCCTGATGGGAATCCACGCCACTAGAATAGGTTTGCAGTCAAATGACTACTGTCGTAGCTGTCGTAATAAGGAGGAAGTCGAAAGCGTGGTGCACTACCTATGCCACTGTCCTGCTCTGGCGAGAGCTCGTCGATACTCGTTCCTCCATTATTCTTTTGAATGTCTGGCTAAACTGGATTCAGTCAGTATCTATGACTTTGTGCGCTTCATCAGAGCTACGAAGTGCTTCCATTTCTAAGGTAAGAGGAGGGACATATGGAGTCTCTAATATGGCATCATAACGGGCCTATGGTGACCTAAGTGCGCCCATTTCCTGGGGGATGAGGACAGCCGAGATAACCTGGTCTAATCTAACCTAACCTAGGTCGCTAGATGTCATCATGAATAGAGAGCTGAGATAGAAGTACAATATACATAGCTGAACGAAACGAGAAGGCATAACATTTGAAAGAAAGCTGTAGGCGAAAATAAGGGATCAAAGTACAAGTATTTAAGCTGAATCCACAAATCGATCATTACGGTGTAAAGTTCAACCTTAGCATACTCTTTAATTGCAATTTTGGATACACTGCCTCGAGATTTAGTATGTTACAAGATGGTAGTCATTATTTTTCTTCGCCTTACATTCAGAGAAATCCCCATGTGGTAATGAAATCCTAAACCACTCGAGCAGACCAAAGTTTGTAAGCATTCTTTCCAATACGATAAAGCGTTGTTCTCAGACTTCGGTTCGAGAAGCAAATTTAGTAAAAGCATTTTAATCAGGGAACAATAAAGGGGGAAACTATCTTTTTCGCTATCTGTGCGGATGGTCGAGTGGGAGGTTAAATTTTCTGGTAAAGAAACATCGCTAAGGCTTTCCTTTCAATTACAAGATTACGGGTCATCTTATGGAAGTTTCAGAGAAGGTACTATTTTGTGAGGATTGGACCGAGGTGAAAGGCGGCTTAGATGTGGAGTTCTAGCAAAGCCAGCCGTTGCGTCGGGGTCGGATCAAAGGGAAGGGAGGGATATGTACAGATTTGGAAACTAACGATTATTTTCCAAGCAAAAAATAAAACTCAACAAATTAAGATTATTTACCAAGCAAAACATAAAACTCAAAAAAATTTTTTTTCTGAGCAAAAAATAATACTTAAAAAATAGCGATTATTTTCCAAACAAAAAAATCAAAAAATAACGATATTTTTCAAGCAAAAAAGAGAACTTGAAAAATAACGATTATTTTCTGAAAAAAAATAAAACTCAAAAAATAACGATTATTTTCCAAGCAAAAAATAAAACTCAAAAAATAACGATTATTTTCTGAGCAAAAATAAAACTCAAAAAATAAGGATTATTAACCAAGCAAAACATAAAACTGAAAAAAACAAATTTTTTTCTGAGCAAAAAATTAAATTCAAAAATTAACGATTTTTTTTCAAGCAACACATAAAGCTCAAAAATAACCATTATTTTCCAAGCAAAAAAAAACTCAAAAAATAACAATATTTTTCAAGCAAAAAAGAGAACTTGAAAAATAACGATTATTTTCTGAGCAAAAAGTAAACCTCAAAAAATAACGATTATTTACCAAGCAAAACATAAAACTAAAAAACAAACTTTTTTCTGACCAAAAAATAAAACTCAAAAAATAACGATTATTTTCTGAGCAAAAAAAATAAAACTCAAAAAATAACGATTATTTCCCAAGCAAAAAATAAAACCCAAAAAATAACGATTATTTTCTGAAAAAAAGAGAACTTGAAAAATAACGATTATTTTCTGAAAAAAAAAAAATAAAACTCAAAAAATAACGATTATTTTCCAAGCAAAAAATAAAACTCAAAAAATTACGATTATTTTCTGAGCAAAAATAAAACTCAAAAAATAAGGATTATTAACCAAGCAAAACATAAAACTGAAAAAATAAAAAAATTTTTTTTCTGAGCAAAAAATTAAATTCAAAAATTAACGACTTTTTTTCAAGCAACACATAAAGCTCAAAAAATAACGATTATTTTCCAAGCAAAAAAACTCAAAAGATAACGATATTTTTCAAGCTAAAAAGAGAACTTGAAAAATTACGATTATTTACCAAGCAAGACATAAAACCAAAAAAAAACAACTTTTTTTCTGAGCAAAAAATAAAACTCAAAAAATCACGATTATTTTCCAAGCAAAAAATAAAGCTAATAAATAACGATTATTTTCTGAGCAATAAATAAAACTCAGTAAATAATCATTAAAAAGTAATTTTTATAATAAAAGTTATAACTGTTACGGTCCCTGTTTTTTTCTTTCCATCACTAACTCGCTTTGTTCTTCTTGAATGTTGTCAAATATTTATTACCCATTTTTTAGCAATTCATTTTAATGTATTCACAACTTATAAGTAACTCTGCAACGACTCGCCGAGTATATTTTCTAGCTCCTGCACAGCCTGGCGCGTGTTCTTCTCCACACGCTGATTCTCATCCTCCAGCAGCTCGGCCACGAAAGGCACCGTTTCCGGCAGCAGTGACGTAAAGTCTTCACCCAATTTGCGTGCAATCTCTAAGCAGCAATTGAAGGACAATATGCGCACCTCAGGCACATTTGTGCGTGTCTTCATCAGTACTTGATAGTTCAACTGCTTCCACAAGATGTCATTCGATACGGCTGCCGCCAACTGTGCAAGACACGCCTGCAATGACTGCTGCAATTCTTCGTTTTCCAACACCAGGCGATTCTCCAACTGATCGACCAGCGCCTGCATGAGCACCTGAAAGCGTTGGTTGTTGATGAAACCTTTGCTGTCATGCAGGAAGAGGGTGTGAAGTGTATTCAATATGGCTTTAACAATATCGGCTGTGAGGGGCTCCAAATCGATGTCAATCGCTTGTTTTGCCGCATTGTATTTGTTTAGCAAAGTGGCCGCATCGTCGATGAAGTCGCGCGCAAATAGCACGAACAATGATTTGAGCGCTTCGGCGATGCGGTTGGTGAGCAGGAAGAATGTGAGTATGGTTTCACGTTGCGCCCGTTGTTTGAGCGCCCACTCATACACCTTATGATAGAATGGACGAAAACTGCTCTCGGATAGTTTTAAGACCCAAGTAACGAAGGCATCGATAATAACTTTTTCGATGCTAGAAACTCGCTCACGCTCACAATCGCCTCGCACCTGCAAACGAAATTCCAGGGCATGCAAGAAGAAAGCGCCCAACTCACTTTGTACCCCACTCAAATCGGTGCTCGCTGACTTGTTGATGCATTCGGGTAGCAGTTCCATTAAAACACCAATGTCGGCGTAGTTGTGTGCGTCCATTAGCTTGCGGTAGGACTTCTCGCAGCTGGGTACAAGTATGCGCACTGGCACGTCGCTTGCTATTTTCGACCAGATGGTGGAGATGCGATGCAATGCGGTGGTGGTACGTTGATCACGTTCATTTTGTTGCTGCGCACTAATGTTGGCGGAAATCGTACTCAATGCGGTGATTACATCCACTACGTAAGGGCCCAAGAAGAGTGGCAGGGATTCGAAGAGCTTTTGAGTGCCTGCGAAAAGAGATTTAAAGTGTTAATGCGATTTGATATTAAGAAAAAAAGTATGAAAAAATTTAACTGTGCCCTAGCACTCACGAGACTTTTATGTGATATTAACAAATATACGTATATTCAGTTATATTGATATTAAATTTTTTAATCTTATAGACATAAAAATATACACGGATTTAGTGTAATAATTGAAATTTTATCAACCTAAATTTTGTTACCGAAAATCATTGGAAAGGTATTCTTCTGTAGATGTGGAGGGTTTATGGTTTCAAAATTGGTTGAAAATTGCGTCGTTTAAAAATTATCGTGTTTGTATATATACTATCGGAAGAAAATCGATGCGATATGAGGAACTTTTTCGGATTATTTTTAGAATTTTTTTAGATTTCTTTTAAACAATCGTACAGAAATTTCTTTACGAGTTCGTGTCTACCGCTTCATATGATTTTCTTTAAAGATTCGTAAAAAAATTGGAAAAATATCCGATATTCTTAGAAATTTTCTTAAGATTTCGGGAACTTTGGTTTGCAGGGTGAAAGGATAAGAGAATTTATTGAAATTTTTCGATAAGAATCGAAATATATCCAGTCATAAAAAATTTAGTTATCGAAAGTTATCAGGCTGTCGATATTTATACAGTCATCGAGGCTTAAAGGTATCGAAATTGAGTTATCGGAATGTATCAAATTATACAAATTGATCATGCTTATTGAGTAATCGAAGTTTATCGAAATTTAACTATAGTTATCGAATTATAAGAATGTAACAGATTATCGAAATGTGTCAAGTTAATGAAATTTATCATGTTATCGATATTTATTGAATTATCAATATTTGCTGAGTCATCGAATTTTATCGAGTTCTTCTATCGGAATTTGTTTGTAGTTATCAAATTTGCCGGTTTACCGAATCGAAGTTTTTAGAATTTTCAAAGTATAACGAGTTATCGAAATATCTAAGACTATATCTAAGTTTATGGAGTTATCACTATCGAGTTATCAGAGTGTATCGAGTTAACGAAATTTGTCGATAGGTATCGAAATTTATAGAACTATCAAAATTTATAGGTATCCAAAGTTTATCGAGTTATCGATATACATACATATATCGATATATGTAAATTTTTGAGTTAACGAAATTTGTCGAGTCTTGAAAACGCACAGTTACCGAAATTTGTCGGGTTGTCGGAATTGAGTGTTTTTGGAGTTCATCGATTTTTCGATATGTATCGAAATTTATCGACTAACTGGAATGTATCGAGTTATCTAAATTTATAGTTCTTTTTTAGAATTTGTCGAGTTATCGAAAATTACCGTTATTTATCGAACTGTTCATCGGCCGTGTTATCGATATATTTCTACCGATATACATATATTGAGGTTTAATGTTAAATAAAAAATTCTAAAAAAAAAATTGTTGTAGCTGTTTTTAGTTAGAGGCATTTATCGATATAGTTGCTTTGTCATTAGTTATCGATTTATTTTTTCACAACATTTTAGATAGGTATTAATCGATATAACTTCTTATTGGCTGAGGTAAATTGTCATCGATATATTTATCAAAATGACTACTAATTTTGTTATCGAATGCTTCGACCATACTTATTACAGTGGTTATCAAGAAATCTTCTCAGAGCCGAGCTGAAATTTCTTGGCCTACACTCATTTTAAATTTCAAAAATTCCCAGACCCTCCACTCACCTGTTATAATAGCGATGCACACATTGTCCGGTGGCTGCTTTTGCGCCAGCTTCGCTTGACCTTGTAGAATTTCAATCATATGTGGCATATATTTCGGCAGCAGCGCCAATGAATGCGCCTTCAAGTTCGAAGAAATTTCAACAATTGTCAAAACAACAGTTGCCAGCACAATTTTCGAGATCTTCGAACGTTGCTTTAACACCTTTATTAGATGTCCCAGTATTTTCTTAAACTCCTCGATATGCTGGAGCGCAAACATTTTCGATAGGAGTTTGATGGCAATGAGTGCGGTCTGTTGTAGGAATACCAAGTCATTGGAGGAAGAAGGCGATGCAGTGCCCGAAGTTGCTGGCGGCTCGTGTTGCTCGAGTATGCCCATTGTGATGTCACTTAGCGGCTCAAGTAGATTGTAGAAATTCTGAGGATCACTATTTTCAAAGTAGCCATCGCGTTGTTGGAGTTTACTAATTAGAATTTCAATAACTTTCTTTCGTATGCCAAGCAGTTGATGTTTCATGAGACCGTGTATGACGACGAGGAACATGTCCGGGGAGAACAGTGAGATGGCATTGTCCAGCACGTCGTGCAGGTGGTGCAGAATGACCTTCCAGAACTTGGATTGTGACACTTCCTCGGCTGCCTCGATGGCGGTGTTGACGACGGGCACGTACGAGAGTGTTTTTATGATGAAACTCTGATAATAGGATTTTATAGCCATTTGCTCGGAGTCGGTGAGTAGCGCAATCTTCCGCAAAAACTCAGTTGAATTGGAAATACTCGAGAGAAATTGCATGATAACATATTTGTAGTGTCGCAGCTGCTTGGCGGTGCGACACTTCACGTCGAAAAGACACATTTCGGTTGAATCGATGGCAAGTGGCAGCTGCTTGCCTTTCTCCTTGCTATTTTGGCCATCATTCTTGTCGAGCGGCAGCGACTTGATGTAACTTAGAAGTTGTATGCATGTTTCGAGGGTGATATGTGGCTCGAAAGTGTTTGTCAACTCCAAGCAGATTTCCAAGCGCTTTGGAAATTTTTCGCCAGCACTTGCCCCCGATGCTGAGGACGTTGTGGGTTCCGCGCTTTTGTTTTTGTTCTTGCGTTGTAACAACCGCTGCTCTTCATCTTTCAGCACAAGTGCCTCAAAAACAATACAGAGGAAAATCCATAGGTACTGCTCGGCACCGAGGGTCTGCAACAGCTTATGGTAAAGCGGCAAGCGGCGATGCTCGGGCACATCTAGCAGTATGTCGGCGAACAACTTTAGCACTGGTATGACAAATGCGGCAGTATTACCATCATCTTTTGCGTTGCCATCCTGTGAACGCACCAGTATTGGCACAATTGACTCTATCACATTGTTAATGATGTGGAAGCTAAATGCGTCATCGTACCGCACCACCGACGAGCCCATAAATGTGAACACATCGACAACACTGTGCAACACCTGCTGCGGGAAAAGCGCTGCACAGTGAGACAACAACAGTAAGGCGTTATTCTGTGTTTGCGGATTCTGCGCGGCACGCACGCACTGTACAATCAAATCAATGCGGAATGTAGACTTTGGCAGCACGTAGGCCAACTGTATGCCGCCTGCTTGCGCGAGTTGACAGCAATGGAATATCATCGAAAGCGCCAATTGCTTCGTATACTCCACCACAGTTTGCTCCTCCTGCTCCAAACAGAAACGCAATATCGCGAAGAGCGGCGCGAATAATTCCTCCGACTGCATGAGCTTCTTTTTGTGTTCGAGCAACTCCAGCAGCGCGACACCCTCTTTCCAAGCCACAGTGCTTATTTGCGCCGCTGAATTGCTAACAGCTTTCTCATCGCGTTTACCAGCAGCTGCGGCTAGGGACTTTCGCTTAGCAATTGCTTCTGACGTGGCATCGACGCGACACATTTGCATCAACATGTCAACGAGTGGCGCACAATGAATCGTACACTTTTTCACCATTTTGTTGGCGCAAAGGAAGACGGCATCGTTATCTGAGGCGGCCATTGTTTTCACAATCAATTTCACCAGCTCGGTTTTGTAATTCAGCGGCATATGCTCGTAGCAGTACTCGTCCAGCACCTCGATCAGCACGCAGGGCACCGAACGCAGCTTGCCGTTATGCGGCACAAAAATGCTATGCGCTGTGAATATTTGCTCAATGAACGGCCAAGCGGCCGGCTCGTCCGCCAACACAGCATCGATTGTGTGACTCTCAAAGCGATCGCAAATCAGCTGCAGTATAGTGCAATATGGTTCGGGTAGCAGCTGCAATGCATCTTCGCTGCGCGCCTTCTTCAAGGTGCACGCGCCCAGCGGTATTAAATCAGCCAGTAAAGTGGCGTCATTTATGTGCTTCAAAGTTTTCAGCACTTGCGCTGTGAAAACGGCATTATTAAGTGAGTCTTCAGCCGTGATTAGCTGCAGAATTTCTCGCAATATTTTAACGCTTTGTGGTTGTTGCTTCTTTTGCGTCGGCTTGAGTATAGTATAGAGTATGAGCGGAAATTGCTCGTGGTCCATGCTAAACTCGTAGCTGCGCGCTAGTATGCTGTCGACGAAATGCGCTAAATGTGCTTTCAATACAACGCTTTCCTGTAGTACTTTAAGTGTTTCAAGCGCCTGCAGGCGTGTGGTCTCCGAGGGCGCAGTTAATGCGGTAGCGATGCGGTAAAGTTGCGAGGCATTTAGTTGCAATTTATTTTGCTTGTTCTGCAATAGGGCATTGGTTAGCTTGAAGGCACGCAAGCGCAGCAGCGGATAATCCTCGCCAATGGCAGAATTGTCTTCGTACACATAGAAGTTGGCGAGGAATTCTAGCTTTTGTTGTGCGCTATCAAAAACGCAATCAAATACTGCTTTTAGAGTTTTCAACCATTCCATTTGCTGCAGCGGTGGGTTGCGTGGATTGAAGCCTTCTTCGGAGAGAAGATTGAAAATGCCGAAGAATGTGCGCAAATCGTCGTGTATCTGTTCCCACTCCATAAGGTGATCGAAGCGTGTACAACGCGCCAACGCTGTGATGAAATCGGAGAAAAGTTGCAACGGTATACAATCTTGTTTCTTTACCAAATTCCATTGTTTGCTTTCCAGTTGACGCACTTGGAAACGGCGATAGTGTAAGCGCGTCTGCGCAAATATATAACCCGCATCAGCGCCAGTTAACTCATTATCAAGGCAAGCGGTTGCCAGCATTAAGAAATGTGTAAATTGCAATGCGCTTGTGAACACGCGTTTGCCGTGCGATTCTGCGCTGCGAAAGAGGCTCAAACCACTTGGAGTGGCTGTTGACTTGGAAATTACTTCGAGGAATTGCTTCTTGAACTCTATTGAGCTGAAATCCTCACGCTTCGCCGGCAATTTGAGCTCCTTGAGGAAATCAACTTTCTCGCATAGCGGGCTTTTAAGTATTTCCGTTATAGCTTCAAATGTTTTATTGTCGTTTTCATCAGGAAATAGCTGTGGCATTAGCGCGAGTAATATAATATTTGTATCGTAGTCTGCCACGATTTCTGCGGAAATTAAGTGCTTCACGACCTGCGTTGTTAGTGGTGCCCAGTGTGTTGCATCCAGCAGCACTTTATGTAATATACTAATCAGCGCTTCTGCTACTTTATCTGTACCCAACACCTGCACGAACTCCTTAGTAGGCAATTTCAATATTTCTGCCACAACCAATTCACTGTCATCGGCGATGCGATCGGCCAGGCATTCGCGCAGCAGATGCAAATTTTGTGGACGAGCGCGGTAATCATTCAAATTGTTTAACAGTGTTTTTACGGCAAATGCCCGTATTTTAGCAGTGTGATGATACAGTTGTTCGTAAGTATTAGTGGCGTTGTTGTCGAAAGTTTTCAAGCGGTAACCTGCAATATAAAATTGTATGCAAAAAAAAAAAAAAACTAATTAATGATTTCCTAGTTACCTAAAGCCATCTTAAGCACGCTACGTTTGCTTGACAAGCCCTCAGGGTTTGAAGTTAGACCCTCTTTTATTGTTAGATCAAATGCTGCTGGATATTTCCTTTCCAGTTTACTCAAATATTCGGAGTACCATGCCTGGAAACTGCTACTTGCAACCTCATTTTCATCATCCGAGCTGAGTTCAATCATTTCCCCGTCCTGTGGTGGCGACAATTTATTTTGCTCCTTATAAGCGTTAAGAAAAGCACTAAAAAATAATTTTTTTTTACTAATATACGATCCGGTTAAAAAAATGACTTACTTAATAATCTCCTTGGCCGATTCATCATTCAGTGCTACATCGTCTAATAAACGCCCGAGAAACGCTTTCAACATATCTGACTTACTATGTCCATCTTGTATGGCCTTCAAAGCATCTTGCAGCAGCGCTACATACAACGCATGTACATAAACATTGCCTTTAGCCAAACCAGCTAAGTCTGTAGTGAACCATTTCTGTGTGGCCAATTTTAGTAAAGTGCTTTCGCTAAACTGCGGATTAGCTTTCTTTTGATTGTCAAATAAGAAAACTAGAAATAGCACTGACGTTGCCCGTAAACGCTCCAGCGATACAGTTGCAGCACGCTCTACCAAAGCTATACACAGCTTTGTGGTGATCTGTGTGCGTTCCAACAACTGCGTGGCCACTATAAAAGCAGCTGCTGCGAAGTCCAGCACATCTGACTGCAAGCCTTTAAGTAACGATGGTAGTATTGCGATAATATGCCATTCCTCGACCCGAGATGCATGCTCTAAAGCGCCAACAACCACTGATGCATAGAAATTAAATAGAGTTTGCAGCGAGTTTGCTCGTATGCCCAAATCTTCGACGGCATCCATTGTAGATTGACAGACAAATTTTAGGAAAGCTACATCGGTCGCAGCACGATTGAGCAACAGAGATTTGGGTACAGGTACACCAGGCTTTTGTAAAGGACGCAACCAATCCCATTCTTGATCTGACTGCTTGATACGTATCACCTTCAGCACTAGCATAAAGGCATTGGTTTCATGATAGGGCAATGCTAGGGCCAGTAAGGCATTGCGATTATATTCTTGTATATGAAAACGACGTATTAACCACTCCAAGCACATAAGCGACGAGCGCAATAGAAAGTAGGGTGAAAGTTGGTGCAAAAATTTGTTAATATTGCGGTCAAGTAATTTGTTAAAATCACTCAGCTCAACAGAACGTTCCAAGTCGATACTGGATTCATTAAAGAGCGTAACTTCAAACGATTGAAAACTTGGGTTAAGTGCAGTGAGCTCCTGTAATCCGGCGATGCCAATTTCATAGATGGTGCGGCGTGTTTTCGTGCCAGCTTCCTTGCGATCGAACAACACCGAAGCCTTGGAACGCGAATCGGCCAATGCCATGGTCTGTGGCACGGCCAGGCGCTGTAGTTGTTGCTGCAGCGAGGTAGCCATTCTTAAACACTTTAACACAATAAATAATTAAAAATTTCACTAAATTTCGTTTTCGCCAGCAACAAAACACGCGGGATGAAAAAAAATTTATGGAGCATGTTGGCGCAATGTTGTCATCATGATGTAATCGGGTGCGAAGCGCGAAAAAATTCCCTTTTTTGGAGCATATGTGATTTTTGGGGATTTTGGGGGCATATTTAACCAGAAAAGAAGAAGCAGTAAGGAGGTAAGCGCACAAAAATTTTGTTAGGATTATTTTAAATGCAGCTGCTGCATATTTTGCGAAATTTTGCAAAAATGTGTTACGATTATTCTAAATATAGACATACACCATATACGTTGCGTATTTTGCGAATTTATATTATTTCCCTGCCGGGCATTAATTTTGTCAGAAACCACACTTTTCTTCCGCACAGCTGTTCAAGCGGCAGTGTTCATGGTGCCGTTTTGTTGTGTTTTAACCACCGGGTGTTACAAGAAATTAAATTATATGGGCTGCTTTTTTATTATTTACAGCGATTTTACGCTTCCAGGGTTAATTTTTTTTATATTTCCATGCTATTTCTTTATATTACATTAAGAACAAGCATTTACGAGCATTAAAGAGCAATATTTTCCATACTTCCGCTAGCAAACCTAAATTGTATAAACGAGCCACATGCAACTCTGTGCACTTTCCTCTTCCGCTGCCATACGGGAATTCGGTTTTTGCGCCAATTTATGAAGTTTCTGATTAGAATTGTGTATAATGTGAAATTTAAGTGAAAAAGTGTTTTTAACAAAATTTTTCTGCCGTTAAGTTGTAAATCAATGTGTTACTAATAGCAAGTGGCTATAAAATCATGAATATTGTGGGATTTACGTACAAAAGCTGTGGGCGTCGCATGAGGCATATTCTTTCTGTGTAAGTTTTGCTTTCCATTTATTATTCACCTTTTTAATAATTGAATATGCCTTAATTTCATAATGATTGCCATTAAAATGACTTTGCCATATTAAATCTCGCAAACAATCAAAATAAAACGCTTCCTTCATCTGCTATTGTTCTCAACCAACAACACCCTTCGCTCATCATCAGCTAGGCGAGTGCGCCCCAGCTCACTTGCTCAATAGCTATTTGTAAATGGCAAGTGAATAGAATGCAGACATTGAGATAATCCGGATTCGGTTTGAGTGTCATCAAATTAACAATGGCCTCAATAATTTATCATTTGCACTTGAGGTTGATTTCTGGCCGCTCGTTCGCCGGCCTGCTTGTTTTTGTAACGTCAACATATGTACATACATATGACTTGCTTCCGAAGGCTTTCTGCAAATCATGTTGGTACAGATTTGGAAATTCATATCTGCCACTGCAACTACCCTTGTGACAAGCCATAGCCAAAAAGATTTGTACACACCCGACGGCCCAAAATGTGTATGGCGGCGGAAGGTGGCAGGAAAGTAAAAACAAAAAAGAAAATTCGTGCTAATAGTTTTGTCAGCAGCTGTATAGCTGCTTAGCTGTGTACATACATACATATATGAATGATTACTGTTGTTGGCTTGCCTGCAGCATGGGTGCTTGAGTGCAA
>JAPVRG010230800.1:0-16942 GCA_029783565.1 Rhagoletis cerasi | reverse complement strand
GTACCACATATTGAAAATAATCTACCAGAAGAGCAGATTTTTTAAAATATGTAAGGCAACTTCGAAACCTACTTCCAAAATTGTGTAACGTAACAGTCCCTACTAAGACACCCATAACTCTTAAATGAGAAGAGATACAAAAATTTTCATATGGACAGAAAATGTTACTACAGAAATGGACTTTTAGATACATATGCAAAAAATATTGAAAGTATTCATTTTCGTCTCTTTTTAGAGTATTTTGTGTTGAAATGTGCGTCTGAATGTAACGTAACAGTCCGCGAAATGGGCCATATATAAGTTTTTTTTTCTTCCTATACGTACGAGGATTGTCCGAAATGTGCCCAACCTGACATATAAATGCGGGTTGTTTAAAAAGAAAAATTACGGTGATCGAAAATACGGTCCATCTAAAGTGAACGATCTCAGTAAATGTGTGAGCATGGAAAAAAATCGGTCTGTACAATCTGAAAGGTTTAAGTCTAACCGATATCAAAGCCTCGTTGGATTCTACTCAGGAGGAATATTTTATTTTGCTTGCGACCGCTAAATATTGGGTGGTTAACTTCAAGCAAGGTCATAAGAGCAGCCAAGACGAATACCGCAGTGGGTAACCAAGTGAGGTCACTACATAAAAAAATGCGAAGAAAATCCACAAAATCGCACTGGAGGACCGGCAACCGAAAGTGCGCGAGATAGCAGACATGCAGACATGGTAGGTATTTCAAAAAGATCTGTGTATCGACCGAATATTTGGACATGAGAAAACTGTGCGCAAGATGGGTGCCGTGTTTGCTCACAATGGAGCACAAATAGCGTCGTAAGGATATTTCCATCGAAAAGTATATCAAACTAAAAGGATACTAAGTTTGTGGAATATGATTTCCGTAAGTTTTTATTATTTTCTTTGCCAAATCGGGTACTTCTGTGTCCGCCCTCATATGTATAATATGTAAATATTTTTGTATTTCACACATGTATCAAACTGTTTAATATTTGTCTGTAAATAGACAAAGCCACGATCTGAAGTGTATGCCTTTCCGCACGTTTTAATAAAGATTCTCGATATTTTTATTCAAATAAAAAATAAAATTTTATTCATAATTTTTCTATGTTTGAATGACGAATAAATTTGTATTCTTCATTCAAGTAATTTCGAATGATAATTCTAAAGCTATAAAACTAACATAACAATAAAATGGACAAACGAGCACTAAATAACTATTGGTGTAGCTGGGAAACGAACTGACGTAAATAGTTCATTGAAGTGGGACTTCTTCTTCTTATTGCATTAAATCATTATCTAAGGCATTGAGTCCATATTTAATCCTGCACTAGTACGGAGAGACTTATATTAAAGAATTTACAATGCCGAAGGATTCTGGAGGGGATATTGAATGTAATTTTATCTAAAAGGGAGGGACAATCAACGAGTCATTTATGATTTTAACCACAAATGAGCACGCTAAAGAGATCTCCTGTCTTCGAGGGAATCCTGACTGATAAGCAAGCACCGTTTAATATATTTTAATTCTACACAATCGACGAATAAATCGGAACAAATTTTTCCAAAAGCTGCATACCTAATCCTTGCGAAGGTGGGGCAGAAGCAACAAAGGTTTTCCACCGTTTCATCCTCTTCAAGGAAAGAAGTGGGAATGGGGGTGTAGTGTATGCCTATCACAGTCAGGTATTTGTGCCACAAGTTGTGTGCAGTACCTTCTGCTCTATGAAAGCTAGACCTTCTGAAATTAAGGGAAACATGAGCTTCGTATACCTGCATTCCATCGAAGCCTCCCAGACATTTCTGTGGGAAATATTCACTCAGTTTATGATGGCTGTTTGTGATGTGATGGATGTTTGAAGACGGAAGTGCAATAACTGGTTGCGGATCAAGGAACGTGTGGTTCTAAACTACGTAGTCCATGGGCTTGAGTATTACAAATAACTCGAATTGCCGAGGGATATGCCCCTAGAGGGAAGTGAAAACTGTCCTCGTTACCTACGATATAGACTCCAGATCCTGACCCTACGCCAGTTTTGAAGCCATTAGTACAGATTCTACATATGTGTAAGCCAGGGCTCAGTATTGGGGTTAGACCTACACTCAGCTTTAGAAAACTCAACCTTTCAGTGTCTCTTCAGTAAATGTTACGGTGGCGTACTATCTTATGGCATAGGAAAGGCATCCATAAATTTCCACTTTACCATAACACACCAGCACCTATTTCTTTTAAGAATACAGGTAGCCCTAAGGGACTAACGGCGTATAAAAATATTAAAAGACGGTAGGCTAAACCCTGCCGTTGCCTTTAATTTTTTAAACCAAAACTAAAAGGCAAAGATTTCCTGTCATTTTTTGAACAGAATTTAAACGGTAATTTGCTTTTAATTTTCTAAGCAATAATAAAAGCTCAAATTAAGTTCAAAATGTACTTTTGGGCCTGAAAGTTTTAACAAAAACGTTGAAAGGTCCCGAAAACATTCGAAAATTTCCCAAAAATTACTAAAAGATTCCGAGAAAATGCACGTCGTATACCGAAAATTCACATAAAACTATAAAAGTCTTACAAATATTCCAAAACTTCGCAGTAAATCCCGAACAGCTGCCAATAATTAAAGCATTAAAAACCCGAAAAGTTCCGAAAAATATCTGACCGTACCGAGAAAATTTAAATAAAATTTTAGCCAGCCTGGAATAAATCACGAATCAATTAATTTTATTATTTATTTGATGTCTTGGAAATAAAAATTTAAAATTCTCGGTTTTTACAATTTAATCTTGCATCTGCATGTATTGCATATACACAACTGTTATCGGTCACTGCGTGTGCCGATAAGAGATTAAAACTTAACGCACATGTGGTATTACTAAATACTTCCTGGAAAAAAGTTTAATAAGGTAGCAGTAACAAAAAATGTAATTGATTCAAACAAAGAAGAGCATGCTGAAGTTACTTGAAGAAAGCATTAAGCGAGGAATTAACAGCAGGCAGTCTAGCAAGCGTTATCAACAAGCTGTAATAAAATAACTGATAAGCAAATGATCTACTTATATAAAGGAAAGTGACATTAGTCATCGGTGGGAGCGCTTCTCTTTAAAATGTAGGTAATTACAAGTAAACACACACTTTTTTTGGATATATATGTGTAGAAAGACGTACATTAGGGTGAATCACATTCTTCAAGTTTTTTTTTCTTTGTGGTACCCCTACGTTTTGAAGTGACTTTCTTAACCCCTCTGCACAACTACGAAACACTTACTCTAAATACATTAAGGTCACGAAATGAACTTTATATATTTTAATAGAAAAAGTAACGAAAATGCGTTAATATATGAATTAAAAATGTTTTAGGTAAATTATATAAGATATTTCAGTTACTTTAAGATGTATACAAATATATATGTACATAATATTCGAATAAAAAACGCAGCCTATTACGGGTATTTGGATGACCTAAATGGTATAATATCCAAGTTTTCAAGTAATTTCTATTTAGAAGCAAAACTAATTTGTTTTTCTTAATTAAAAAAAAAAAGCATAGTAATTAGGATATGGTAAAAATAGATTTTAATAACGCTTGCCATTTTGAATATACAGGCCATTTGATATCAAAAAGGTCATGGAATGACCTTAACGGCGCACAAGGGTTAAACGATTATTATTGAATTTGTGAATTAATGACACAATTATTTATGTAGAATATGTCCAATAATGCTTTAGTGTACCAAATCATGAAGTTCAGACTTTCTCTTCTACTTTTTAAGTAAAAGGAGATTAATGAAATGATTAAAAAAATGCACCTTTCATAAATTTTTGAGAATTTTTGAAATTTGAAGTTCGAAAGACATGTCCCTCCTTATGCTTTTGATTCCAAATTCTTCATATTAGCCGTTCAATGAGATCAGCAAAATCTGCTGAGATTAAGCCACCATGTATGTATATATCTTTCCAAGGGCTTAATCTACTTCCCAGGCATAACATCCTACTAACTAATATTATAAATGTGAAAGTTTGTATGTTTGTGTGTGGATGCTTGTGCCTCAATCACGTATAAACAACTGAACAGATTTGCACGAAAGGTAGTTTATGATCCGTGCTCAAAAATAGGTAACTTATTAAAAGAGTTGCTACCTGTAAAATAAGTTACTTTTGTACTTGTTATTATTTTATTGGTTCAATTTTATGTTCTACATTTTATTAAATTTTCAAAAAGAAAATTTTTGATATCAGAAAATAAAAGTCAGTCTATATAAACATTCAAAAATGTTTTATTATTTAAATTGAAAATTAAATAAATAGCACCTAATGATATATTGGCGACCTTGCCATGAGCAAGCGATTCGTTAAGTCTAACCTTTTGGTACTCTCGGTCTGCTCGTCCTATTTTCGCAAAATTTTTACCCAAACGCCGCAGAGGATCTACAAATAAAGGAGTTAAATGACGATGACTTGTGTTGAAAGAGTTTCCACCTGTAAAATAAGTTAAATTAAATTAAATGGCTAAGTTCAATCAAATATTACAATACAGGTGAAAAAAAACTTTAACATAGTTTAATTTCGCAAACATTTTTTTGCTGGGGTTGCCACCAGTTTGAAAAATTAAGGTTTTGTATGAAATTTTGCGCGCAGAACTAATAGTTCGATGGCATGATTCCACATGGATCTCATTCATACAATCGTACTATTACTATAAATGTGAAAGTTTGTATGTTTGTGAGTTTGGATGTTTGTGACTCAATCATAGGCTAAGTTTTAAAAGAGCTGCAACCTATTTAAAAAAGGTAAATTAAATTAAATTAATTTAAATTAAATTAAATTAAATTAAATTAAATTAAATAAAGCTAATTTGAGTTAAATTAAATTAAATTCGATTAGCAAGTTCAATAAATATTATAATACAGGTGTTAAACGAAAAAAGTACTAAGATAGCTTATTTTTGAAAATAATTTCGAAGAGGGCTGCCACCGGTTTGAAAATGAAATTTTGCACATAGATAGTTTATGACCGGGGTTTTAAATAGAAGAATTCGAATTTATGGTCCGATTCGCCTGAAATTTAGCACGCAGAAAGCTTATTTGCCGGATTAACATATAGGATACTCTTTCCGGTAGGTGGGCTAGGGACCGATCTATTCGAAAAAATCGTATTTATGGTACAATTAGGTACTCGTATTACAGATATGAAGATAAATCAACCCACCGATGTCCCTAATTATTTAAAAAACGCTGACTAACTCAGTGAGAGGGGAGACCAGTATATTTGCATGTATTTATTTATATAAAAAAAAAAATTTATTGGACCAAAAAGTATTGGGCAGGCACTGTGGCCAATGGTAATCAACTATTACCACCCCTGCATGGTTGTAAGCCATGCAGAGACCGCAGAAAACTCCAGAAGCATTGTGTGGAGGATGCATCAGACTAGGCCGAGCATACTTTAAACTGCCATCAAATTATAACTTAAGGAAGTTTGATTACATGGCAGTTGAGAAGTGCATGTGCAAAAACTGCATAAATATAGTGCGGGAAATTTTTGCACATGCAGCATTATATAGCATGCATTTAGGCGAGTGGTGTTAGCAATCGCGCCTAAAGAAACGCTTTGACTCAGTTCGTAGTGATTCGAAACGTGCATAGTGCACCAGTGACCACTGACACAGTGTCGCCTACACAATTAGCGGCGCGTTTTAAAACTAATTGAATTTTAAGACTAACAAGTAAAGAAGTTTAAGTTCGGGTGAATCCGAACATTAAATACCCGGCGCACGTATTAAACACCGTTTTTTTCACGATTCTGAAACCTACCGTTACGTTGTAAACAGAGGTGTTTTTTCTCCTATTTCACAATTTCGATGATATGCTCAGATAGACTTAAATAAATAATTTAGCTATGTTTGGTAGAAATCGATAAAACGGTTCGGATATAAACTTAAACACTTTCCTAAAGTCCATAAAAACCTTATTTCTTGTTAAGGGATTGTCGTGAGTACCAACTTTGAGTAAATTACAGTTTCTAAATTTCGAAATATCGAAGTTTTCATAATTCTAAAATTTACCGTTACAAGAAAAGTGGACGTAATTTTAGCCCGATTTCAAACATTTTCAACAGCCTACTTTTTTGTGTGAAGTGCATTAATTTTACTGAGTTTGGTAGAAATCGATAAACCGGTTTAATATATGTAATCATAAGCGGGCGGTGCCACGCCCATTTTCTAAACATTTTTAATAATCGTACTTCTTGCTAAGGAATTATTGCAAATATCAATTTTGAGTCGATAAGCATCAGTAGTTCCTAAAATATCGCAGTTTTTGTATTTCTGCAAACTACCGTTATATGGGAGTTAGGCGCGGTTATTGTCGGATTTTGCCCATTTTCAATACCGTCTGTCGTTATGCCAATAGAAGTACGCGTACCAAGTTTAGTTGAGTTATATCAATTTTTACTCGAGTTATCTTGTTGTATAAGGCGTTTTTATTATTTCTGTCACCAGCCTACATATGTATGCCTCTACTGTAAAAAGTTAACCTAAATGAATGTGTACTAAAGCCTACTACTTTTCGCTGATTCCGTTCAAAATTGTACGAGATCAGCACATATATGAGCTTCTTTAAACCACAAAATAAATTTTTTTACTTTTTGAGTTTTTTGCATGCATCTTAAGTTTTTTTATTAGATATGCAAATGCGTATACATTTAACTATTGCCTTTGGTTTTGTTACTAATTAAATAATTTTCACTTTAAATAAAGAAGTATATCTAAAACCCATTTATTTATTATTTATTATGTATTATTCATTATATGATAGGAGAGCTTCTCCAACAATATTGGTGCGAATTTTTTCGAGTTAAGTTGTTGCAAAATAATGAATATCGGGACTAACCCCGGGATCCCGGGATTGTAATAATGAGATCCCGAAAATCCCGGGATCGAAAAAATCGAAAAAGGTGGCATCCCTAAATATTTACTCAAAATTGATATTTACAATTGATCTTAAGCAAAAGTTAAATTCTTGTAAAATTTTTGGAAATTGGGCGTGGCCCCACTTATGCAAAAAAACCACTTCACATTCTGTACCAAATTTGATACAAACATTGCGGCTGACCTCTTTAAGCACCGTCTTAAAAATGTTTGAAACTAAACCAAAAGATATGTAAAAAGACGGCAAATGCGGAAATATGGGCAATATATACTGCTAATAAAATATGTAACAAAAAAAAATTTTAAAAAATCACATAATTATTTTTGTTGGCGCAGCGACGATATGTATGTATGTATAAGATTAATTCATTGAACAAAATGCATAAAAAATAAGAAATACATAAATTATTGACTGAATGTAAATTATATTGTATTATTACACAAATGTTTCGATGCACTTAGCATATCGGGGCGTATTATTGTTTTCGTACGAATCAAAAATTTAAAATTTTTATGTAAAGAATTATAAAAAAAAATTTAAATTTTCGTTTCGTACAAAAACAAGAATACGCCTCATTGATTCTAATAACACTCGCACTATTTAGTCTCCTACTACTCTTGGAAATCAGAAAAATACTCAAACAAGTTGTGTGCGTTGTGCATGGCGAACATGCGCGACGTTGGCTCTCAAATAACATAATTAGTGTTTAACATAGCATACAAATAGGCGCTGCAGCATGCTTTATAACAGTAGTATGAGAAAAGCGAGCGCGAGAGAGTTTTTGCTGCAAAAAGATTCTGTTATGTTATGCTAAATAACATAACATATGTCTGCAATTCCACTGAACTCCTTTCATAAGTCTTTTCGCTGTTCGGCCATCTGCAGACCGACATCAACTATTCTTCCTGCCGAATATTTCAGCTTAACTACGCTCCAGCTCTCTTGATACCTACAAAGTTACGTGTATAACTCATTTCACATGCCACAGTGTTTCATGCGCACACATTTTCGTGGCGCTGTGTAAGTTGTGTCTCTCGGCCATCTCTGACTTCGTTGATGCCGCAACAGCAACATCGTTGACGCCGCCGCGGTCACTTTCGTCTTTGTCTTTGCCTTTTGTCAGCGTCATCGTCATCATAAGTGGGTTACTGGTACAAGTTCAGTGAGTTGTGTCGTTGTACTCGTAGGGCATGCACGGCAGCATGGCCACAGTGGAAATGAAACAATGAACAGCGAACGACGAATTGCGTGTCGCCGAAATGACATTGTTTTTACGCGAAGAACACAATTCTACAGACACTGCATACATAACAGTCATTGTTGAAGCTGTATCTGTAGTTGAATACAGCAGCACCAGCGCCGAACTGAACTGACCGAGAGCTGACGAACATGCAAAACTAGCAGGCAGATAAACTATGTTGCTCATACGCAATGGTGGTTTTGTGGTGGTCTGGCGGGACCCATAAAGCAGCAGCTATGCGATAAGGCGATAAGGCATCTGTTTTTTTTTTTTTTTGAGATTATTAAAATAAGATATTTGACTTTGTAATGTGGAAGCTGCTAAGAAAATCAAGTTTCGGCAAGCAAATTTTAGGTTTTTACTGTGTCATCAAAACTGGCTACTAATTAAAACCACCAATTAAAATGCCTTCATGGCTAAGAGTATTTATTAAAATTGTTGAGCAAAAGTATTGCATTTAAATTATAAACATATGTATATTATAACTATTAAATTATCAAAAGCGCATACAAGTGCGCGTTAACGAAATGGTGCTTCGTCTTGGCTCAACTGAACTTCAAGTCAAATTACTTCAATTAAACCCAGAGTTGCATGAAATGATGACACACAAATTTTCACATTTCGTAAATATTCGAAAAGTCTTGAGGCTAGTTCACATCCCATGCCCTGGGTGAATTCTCCGGGGAATTCGCAAAATCTAAGGCGGTTAGCTTTGACAAAGGTCGTCTGATGATGCCGTTGGGTGTTCGTACATTGGCGCTTCTCCTTTGCCTATCTTTTGCGGTGATATCATCGATTATGCAACCTGTCTGCCATTTACTTCGCGACAAACTAGGATCGCATATAATAACTAATTGGCCTGGTTTGAGTGGCTTTACTTCTGTATGCCACCTTGAATGTCGTTATAATTAAGGCAAATATTCATTTATCCATCGCTTAAACAACAACAATTCTTCAGAACTTGATTAATTTTCGACTGCTTAAGTAAGCTAATGTTCGATTCGGAATCATGATTTGCACTGGTTGATGATAGCGGTATATCAGTTAAGGGGCGGCTGTTGATAATATTTTCGGCTTCTATACTCTGAAAGGTTTCTAAACGTGGTGCTTCTTCTTTAATGTGCGCTGTATTACTGTATAATGTGTGAAGAGCATTAGACCAGGTGTTCCTAGCATCCACCGGAAGACGGATTAGCTGGGAAATTGAATCTCCATTCTCTTCAATTCTTTGTTAATTCTGTCTGGATCTTATCAAAATCGAAAAAAAATAAAAATAAATACAATTACGCCACAATAATAAAAAACAAAAAGAAATAGTTTGGGATGAGCCGGCCTAAATCTATGCAAAGGATTAATATAATTCATGTATAGAAAATAATCATAGCAATCACCCTGTCCAAGTTTAAATAGCGGCGAATCAGCTGCACTTGATAGGAGTAGATTGTATAAGGAAATGGATTAGCAACAACAGCTTTCGGGGTGTACATAGCTCAGTGGTTAGCGCTTCTGGCTTTGAACATCGATGACGCGGGTTCGATTCCTGCTACAGTCTAGAAAAAGAAGTCTGATGAGGAGATGTGGTGATCTCCGAAATAGCAGCTATAACTTCTACCGCTCAGACTGTGTTGCTTTTTCCAATTTTCCTAAAAAACAAATCGTGGTACAAAGCTCAATTACCTTGTTAGAAATGAAAACTTGGTATATTTTCTGTAATCACGTTATACATACAGGAACTCCGCGGCGATTAACAACATTTCTTAAGCAAATTATAAATTTATGTGTTGGAAAATCTACGGCAAATTCCAGATGTACGGCTGTAGTGGTCAAGCAAGTGAATAGTGCTATCTAAATTTTTTTCTCGTTGCCGACCTATAGCTACAAGAAATGGGCCACAGTAATCAATACCTGTGTATGTGAATGGTTGCACGTAGGGTGTTAAACGGTCGAGTGGCAGCTGACCCATAAGTGGTACGGCGGGCTTAGAGGTAAGGCGGATACAAACTGGGTATTTCTTGTTTAAGGCAGCTAATAGTGAATGGGATCGTGGCATAAAAAATCGCTGGGGCATTTCATTTATAGTGAGTCCGCTATTATGATGATAGGTCTTTCGAAGAAAGTGAGCCATTGGCAGTACGGCTAAATTATGTTTTCGTAGAATAATGGTTTGGGTACCGCGTCGAATCAGGCAGACAGTACGCGGCATCAATTAAACCATTTATTCGTAGTACTCCAGGGGTTTCGCCTTATCCACAATTTTTGCCACTACTGATATTCAGCTTATGTAGAAGTGCGTTTTCCCAAATAAATGGGTGCTCTGCACATCGATGGTCAGGTCACAACTTTTATTTTACAGGAGGTCACGCTTCTGTAAATCATCGAACCTTCTGGAAAAGGTTTTGGTCGTTTTTCTTGTCAGCCAGCATCTCAAGCTCATGTATTTGACCTCTCTTTTCTTATTGCTTATGATACGTCCCTTTCCAAATCTCGATAACGCTCTCGTACAGCCCGCTTTGTGCCCGATAGCAGCGTCTTTCTTCTATGTGGCCGCGTCAGGGTACTGGCCGTTCCAAATGTTTTTGAGGGCTCGCAAAAATCCAATATTTTCCTCAGCGGGTACACAGCAGTGTTGTTCCACTACGTGTCGTTTTTAATTATCGACACAATGGAGTCGACAATCAAGTCGACAATGTCGTCAATGTCGATAATTGCGTCGACAATGTCATCAATGTCGTTTATGTGTCGCCAATGTCGTAAAAATTTGAAACAACAAGAAACTATCGATAGTTTGCCACCCCTAAGTTAATATCATCAATAATGCCATAATCAGCTGTTTGTTGCTTGCTGATTGATTGATTGATTATTTGAGCTGTTAAAAGAAAAAGTAAAGTCATTGAAAAAGGTGGAACCCGAATAAAACTTCCTTGTGAAACACGGTAGTGTTCACATCGCGATGCGTATAACTGCTTGTTAAATAATGTTCAATATATGAAAATCGTTGCTGCTGATTCGGGCGTAAAAGGAAATATTGTTGCATTTCTGTACGATACAAAATTTTTGGATGAGGTGAACCCCAGTACGCACCTATTAGATCCCATTTGTTCTTTAATAAATACTCGTAGATGTCAATCGTCAAATTGTTTGGTAGCGGAAGCAGTAGATATGTGGCTTGATCTGCAGTTACCTGATGAATTTTTGGCAAAGCTTAAATCCCGGCAGGAGCTGGCTTTGAACAAATACGCCTTGACATCATTTTATTTGCACCCATACTTAGATAACTCAAAGTTAAGCAATAATCATCACAATATAGTTTCGGACTTTTTATTTAAAACCCTAGATGGAGCTGGCATTGAAGAGTGGGATCATTTTCGACAAAAAACCAGATTTTTTAAAATGCTGCACGAAAAAAATATTAATAAACCTATCGTTTTTTGGAATATGGCAGAAATGAAATATCCAACACTAGGAAAACTACCATTAAAATTGTTGAAAATACCTGCCTCCTCCGCGCAGATTGAGCGACTTTTTTCCAGCTGGGCTCATGTTCATACTCCTTCGAGAAATCGGTTGACGTTTGAAAGGTCAAAAAGACTTTTGCATATCTATTATACTTTGAGAATTAAAGATTTAGCAATAGAAGACGAAGATTTTGATATATATTTAAGTATTTGATATGATAGTTACATACATACATACTTTACATAAGTATATGATTTATGTAAATATTTGTGTAAAAAAATAAATAAAGGCGTAAGCTTGTGCGATCTGAAATTTTTTGTTCAAAATAATTTGATAGGTCTTAAATTGTCTACGCGTCGTCATTAAAGCGTCGACAATTTTGAATTGACGACACTGAATTGACGACGCGTAGACAGTCGTGTAGTCGACACCATGTAGTCTATACCGCACATCACTGGTACACAGTGAATGAGAAGTGTGAAAGCGTTGTTCGCATGGTGTGTTGAAAAGGGCTCTCAGCGAACAGGAGTGAGAACTGTTTGCCGAATTTGTGCGCTGCAGCGTATGCGTATGCAGCTTGAACGGTTTTTGCATGCCGTCTTTCCGTCAAATCGCGATCGCAAATGAGTTGATGAATCTCTTCGTGATGCGGATTGTGGCTAGGTAATCGTTCACCGGGGTCAACAAGAGTTTACAAGCGACGAAATCTCTCTCCTTATCACCACATATTCGTCATCGAACTTACGCTCCTTTAGATGGTAGTTGTAGCAAACATCACAAGGTCCCATGGTGTTCTTACCTTATACCGTCCATCGCATCTCTTGGGTGGCGGTGCCGTCTGCCTTTGCTGTAACGAATTAATTAACAGCTGTTCATAGGCACCTTCTTCATTCAGGGACCGTGCATTTCAAGTGCATATGTGCCCAAATTCCCTACGACATTTATCATGAAAAGATATAGGGCTGATGTGAGGCTTAAAAATTGAAATTGAAACTTTTATGTAGTGGCTCCCGAGAACTGCGCACAACCGCATTCTGTGGTTCAAAGTTTGGTGTACGCATATGTTTATAAAGCAAGCCGCTTGCTCCAGATATCCACTTGCACCGCCACCTCATTGCACATATATGTATGTATACCAAAATATATAAAAACTACTTTTTTACATTCAACCGACTACTAAATATTTGACTCTTCTTCAACAATTCGAAATACCAGAGTTAGCTTTTCAAACAATCATTTATTTTGGCTAAAAGTTTAAATACATTTTAAAGTGAAACTTACTTCGTTCACTTTTCTCTTCGCACCACTTTCAAGTCACTTCACAAAACTTCTAACGAAATACTTCCAGTTGCTTACTCTTATACCGGCGGCATAGCCGTAAATGGTGAACATTCAATAGTACTTAGAAATAAGTATGTGTACTCGTATCAGATCCCTGCAGTGAAAAATTGTCAACTGATAAAAATAACCAACTTGTAGTTAGCTTTTTTGCGGGATTTCGATAAATACCTCACTTTTAATTAGGTATGACAAAACCAACTTCAAATGAGTTGTAAATTCATGCTGGAGTCATGTAGACGTAATCAGAAGTTTGTTTTCTTTAAACAAGTTTCTATTTAAATATCCTTATACAAAAATTACCTTGCACTTCCAAGATGAGTTTTCGAACCCAGGACAAATAAAAACAAGATCGAAATTTTATTTTATCATTTTTATGTTATGTCTGCCGGAATTCGAATATTTACAGAATATATAAACAAGCAAAGTACCTGGGTGACCGATCCTTGCTCGGTATTTTTCGAATTTGTCGCATAATCTTACTTACCAAGAGCATAAATTTCCAAAATAGATTTCCAAAATATCGAACACTAACCACAAAAAGTCACTTAAGCCTGTTTGGCGGTTAGCATGCGCACTCCAAAATTCATCTAAATCGGTTTAGCCGTTCCCGAGATAGTGGTCGATATCTGAAGGAATAAATAAAATGCGGTCAGGTGGCAACCCTAGGTGGCAACCCTACTCGAAAATACTTTGGTTGGTATACGGCCTAAAATACCTTTCATTTGATACCCATATTGCCATATATTGCTTAATATTTAAAAAAAAATTGATATAGCTGGCAACCCTGTGAACCACCCCAAGTGGCAACACCAAAGTAGGAAATCTTAAAACAAAGCATACACCCATATACCAAATTTCATCCAAATCGGTTAAGTCGTTCCCGAGATAGTAGTGGATATACAAATATACAAATATACAAATATACAAATATACAAATATACAAATATACAAATATACAAGAATAACTCGTTTAAAGTTATAAGATATGTAATGATAAATAAAGCAAAAAAATAAACATGTAAACAATTAATAAAAAAATTTGATATTTTAATTAGTTACAAGTAAGTGGACACCTAATGCAGAGGTATCCAGGTCTTATTTTTTTCGGCCATCGCCCCACAAAAGTAGGTAGCTTTTTTCGAACAATATATAAAGTTAATAGTTAGCACTAGTGTTCGCGTAAATGGACTAAAGTTTGGTATAAGCTAACGTAACTCCCTGCAGGCATGCTACAAAGCGCATACACCCTCAGCTGGACGCTATGGCAGAGCGCGGTAGATAAAAAGTTGCAAACAACAGCGATACCAAGATCAGCAGAAGCAGGCAGCAGCAAGGAACAAAAAGCAAAGCCACTTGACCATTTTCACTAGCAATCTGTTCCAAATCGGTCATTTTTGTTTTTCAACGTGCGAAATTGGCCAAGTGTGAATGCTAAAGGCGTTTTGGGCGCCAATTCTGAACATTGAACTACATACATACTTAAGCACATAGTCATGCACACCTACATAAATACATAAATACATACATACTTATAGATATGCAACTCTAAAGTATAGATTTCAGCTTACGAACAATTGCTGCTTGCGGGTAATGACGGCGGAACGGAATGACTCCTATGTATATACATATGTACATACTTTTGTATAAAACTACGAGCATTGCCTGAGGTGAGTGCACTCAAAGCACTTAACCTTAAAACTTTCAAGTGAAATGCTTTTCAATTACTTTACAAGCGAAGCGTAAATAAGTTGTAAATCATCAATTACAACACTTGGTCAAAAATAATACAAAAACAGAAACAAAAACAAAAATGAAAAACACAATCAATAAAACAAAGAAAATTGCAATACGGTTGTAAAAGACAAAAGCATATACGAGAAAACGGTGAGAGAATAACCAGTGGCAACAATAACAACGTATGAGAAAGTCACTTGGCAGCTAGTAGACAATAGGAAAAAGCAAAGAAAGTGAAACGAAAGCAGGCATCTTAAATCGTAGGAAGAAATACTTAAATATGTATATATGTACATTAGACTGACCCAAAAACCAAGGTTGTTTTTTTGACGCACACCTCCTTATTTTATTGGTTTTATCTTGAAAAGTACCCGTGCCGACTTGCAGTCAAAGTTATCAGAATAAGCTTGGTGCAGTTTGCCTGTTTTGTTAATTTACTCATTTTACTTCTGTTTAAGACGGTATTACAATACTCCCTACAGTATTAGGACATAATATTAAGTAAATCTGCGTTTTTAGTTTTTTACCTGGTATTCAGGATTTTTTCCAAAGGACCATAAATAATATTATATTTCCTAAAGTTTACACAAAATATGAAGATATAGGTATCAAATGAAAGAAGAATTCGAAACTAAATTAATTATAACTTTTATTTTCAATTATCCTTCTGTAACATGTCAAAAATGTCCTTTAAAAAGATTATCCTTCAATAATTTTGAATTTTTAATGATTTTTGAAGAATCTTAGTTTAATTAAAATCCTATTAATATATAAGGATGTTAAAGGAGAAACATTTTAAAGGATGTTTTGCAAATTTTTTCATTTGTTCCTTTATCTACCCGAGAGCATATGTCAAACACTGAAGCACTTTATTTTGTTTATTTAATGTTATGAAAAGCATTTTTCTTAAAGGAGGAAAATAATTTGTTATAAAAGTTGAATTTAATAATTTAATGTTCATCGGAGATAATTTGTTGCCAAAAGTAATTTTTGCTGAGATCCTAAGTTTTGTTAATTACAAAGTTACATATTTATCTTTTCTAGTAGAAAAATTTGTGAACATCCCAAAAACTTGCAATTCTGAACATTTTTTAATTTGTGTGACAGGGTGTATGATGAATACAAAATCATTAAATTAACTTTTTTACTACATTCCTTTTTCTTAAAAAAATGCCATACATAATATTAAATAAATCAAATCATATGCTTTCTTATCTTATATGTCCCTTCAGGCTGTTCAACTGTTGTAAATTAATACGATATGAAAATTATGTTTAGTTAAATTTTTTTATGTCATACGGAAGTACAACCATTACATCAAACCCGAGAGGACATGTCAAAGACCAAAACCCTTTATTTTGATTATTTAATATTATGAAAGGTATTTTTTTAAATGAGGAAAAAAATGTGTAATACAAGTTGAATTTAATAATTTAATGTTCATCATACGCCCTGTCACACCAATTAAAAAATGTTCTACAATTGCAATCCTTCAGGACTTACACAAATTATTCTACCAGAAAACATATCGTTTTGCAGGCTTGTAATACGCTCTTACAAATCCACTACTGTACTCTTCCCATTAATTAAATTTTTCGGTGTCCTTGCGAGAAATCCTTTCGTCCTATTAAAAATTTAAAGATGCAGAGTTACTAGAAATGCATTCAAATAGGGAAACATTTTGAATTTATTGCATTTCCATAGTTGTCATGGACGCTTTGGCAGCCTTAATTCAAGTTATTAATTAAACTTCAACTAAAAGTCGGCATGGGTTATCGTTATCGTATGGCTATAAAACTTCATATATATGTTATTTGGTTTTTAGCCCAATAAAGAGGGTATGCATATCAAAATTTGCAAACAAGTTTTTTTCCATATATTCTTAAGACAATCTAATGTACATACATACATGCACACTCCCTTCCACATAAAAATGTACGTCTTTATAACTAGCTATTGCGGAAAGTAGCTGAAAAGTCAGCGGAAAAGTTTATACAAGCCATTGCACAGTGAGAAGATAAGCATTTATTACATATGTCTTTAGCAGCCGGGATAAAGTGCTGAGTATAAGGGTTTATCGATAGTTGAGATATTTAAGAAGAAGAAAAAATTAAAGAAGCATAAAAGTTGGATGGCATAAAAAATAAAAATATCCAAAGTTTAAGCTGATACAGCTAAATGAGCACACCTTTTCATGTTAGTGTTGTAGAAATTTAGAAATGGTCAATCTGTGTAACGCCGTCCGA